>KN839837.1:1451868-1513775 GCA_000827185.1 Hydnomerulius pinastri MD-312
AGTTCTTGAACTGCTGCCTCGAGTTCGAGGCTCCCCAACGCCTGCTTCAAGAGAGTTATTTGTTCCTCCAAGAACAGCCCCTCTAAAGACCCTTCATCGTCCACCACTGCCTTTTCTAGTGGTGCATCAGCACCGTTGGCCATCTGAACATCAGCAGTATTGTCCGGTTGCGGCAGCACCGCTACTTGCTCTTGCTCTTCCAACCAACTCTTCTTCCGCTCCTCCCACCTCCAAAAAAGTTCACCCATCGCCGACCGCCCTAGCTCTACGCCGTCTTGTTCAAAGACGGGTGCGAAACTTGCGAATGGCCCATAATCCAAGAACGCGCCACAGCTCACCCTGCGTGGCCCCGGAAGTTTGGGCTTATATCCTGGTGGCTTTTTGGGTACATACGAACCCAACGTGATAGATGGTGTTTCAGCCAGCGATACCGCCGACCCAGACGCCGCTTCGGATGGCGACATCCCAGAAGGCGAAGGCAAAATAGCTACTAGTTCCGCGTTCGCAGTTGGTAGATCCTTGAGGGTTTTCCCTCCTGAAGGTACGAGATCGGAGCTGAGCGACGACCACCACGTCCCGGACGGCAAGCGCTGCATGAGTGCATATCTACGAGTCTGGTGCGAATGTGTTGGTCTGTCAGGACGTGGAGAACCTGGGGTGGTTTTAGTTTCGGGTTCTGCTGGCGTTTCGGGGTAATCAGAGAGAATGGTCTCTATATCGAGAGGGAGCGGAACGGAGTGGAAAGAGGCTTGGTCGAGGAGGGACCATGCTAGGTTGCAGAAACGGAGCTGTTGGGCTGCAGGGGAGGAAGTCCGAGACCTTGGATGATATGATATTGGGAAGAGGTTCTGGACGGCGGCCTGTGAAGTGGATTGTTAGCGCATTAAGCGTGCGAGAAGTGATAGTTCGGAACGCCGGGAAAGACTTACGCGCAATACGCGGAGAGGGTGCTGAGAGGATTCTCTGAGGAGGGTGCGTAGCGAGAAAGTCCCTGTTTGAGACTTTGAAGTGGAGGGTTCGGAGAGATTAGAGGAAGGGAGAGGGAAGACGCGGTCGAGTAGGCCTTGGGAATCGATTCTATATGGAACTCAACCATCTGTGGCGTTATAATTCCGAGTGATTGAGGAGACTCACAGTTGGAGTATGTCAAGGACCTTTTGTGCGTCCGAGGGGTCGATTGGTACGTCCCCCGCAAGTTCAAGCTCTGGTAACTTTCCCTTGTCAAACTTTTGATCGTCATCCTGACCATGTTCCTCCTTTATGGAATTCTCAGAGCGAATTTGTTTCTGAGCTGGTTGATCATCGTCGGCTGTGAGAGAGGTGCGTTTCCGTTTCTTTGTTGATGACTTTGCTCGTCCAGAAGTGGTCGGATCGGGCTGTTTATCCTTTTCCTGGTTGTGGGCTGCTGAGCGGGTTGTGCGAGCCATGAAATCCAGTGAAAGAAAGGAGGAGGAAAAAGAGATCAAGTTGCAATGAAAGTTATGTTTGACTTCCTTGTGATAGAAAATATGTTTTGAGGTGAAATGTATAAGTTTACGGAAATTGTAGGCGAGTCGCGTTGAGATTATGGACGCGTCCTTGACGAATTAGAATATTCCTCACGAGTACTCTCGGGGCGGCGAAAGCACCATCAACTCAGAGTAACACATACATCTTCATTCTCAGTTTTAATCTCCGTGCCCACAACTTCAATCCCCGACAGTGGCGCCGGCCCACTCTGCAGAACGGCCGACGCTTGGTGGACACCCGCGACAATGGCCTCCAAATTCTTGCCAGTAAAGCCACTGCTGAGAGCTCAATTACGCTCTTCACCAGCAAACGGGCATACCGCTTTCATTCCGCATATTCGCAAAGTGGTCCTCGAATTTTGCCAGCACTATCCCTCCTCGGCCAACACCCGCATCTTCATTTCCAATGACCTCGAGCGCCTCGCTCGTCAAAATCCACATGTAGAATTTGTGGTCAAGCAGCGCAACGGCCATGAACCAATAGCACGAGGTTTCTATGGTGGGCTTTCCCTTTGCGCGTGTTGCCGGTCACTATTGACATACCACTAGCCAACGGACGTGACAAGGTCGTCCCATTGCAGAAACTTGAGGTCAATGGCGTAGAGAGAAAAGTTCAGCTAATCCTCGACTCGTCGGGTGCAAAAATAAAGCCATTGAAAAAGGGACGGATCGTGGAGAGTTCGAACGAAGCTGCGAGAGGTATCTGGAGTGGTCTACATGTCGACACGCCTTTCACCATATAGACCAACTGTATCTATATTCTAATTCACCTCCTGTTACGCTTAATACCTCGCTTTTCGCAGAGACTCGGCGCTCACCGCGGATTGGGTGGAACGGACCAGTCACGGCAAAGTGACGGACTCCGTGCGGCGAGGATTTATTTCGGAGCACGTGGGATTTGGGCAGATCACACTTCCCATCATGACCAAGGTTGCCTCACCGATCATGTCAAAAAACACGCCTTTACCACCTTGCATAATGACTCATCCGCATGTCCCCCTTGGTCTTGCCCTATCTTTATGCGAAACACGTATCTGAGAGTCCGGTCCTTCGTTCCAGATTCCTCTCCTACACGTGCAGAACTTACCTTCAAATCCCACTCAGCATGAACTTTGGCTCTCTCACTAACTGCGACTACCATGAACATTGCCCCGACACAAAGGATCAGCGTCAGTTCCTGTTCCTTTCCTGTCTAATCTGACAAGCTAACAACTCCATGTGTTCACCTGCCTTTTCTTCACAGTATTCACAACAGTTTGAGACGCCCACAACTTATTTCTCAAGAGACGACGATATTTTGAGAGATTGGTTGGAAACAGATACGATCGTCAATGTAAGTTCTCCGCTACCGTCTATGCACCTCAATCAATCCCCCGCCGACGTTGGATCTGCTTAAGTCCATTGCGGACCTTTCTCCAGTCACGACGCTGAGCGATCTCGCAGTGAGCATCGCATATCAATGACAACACGAGGCGCCACTAACAACCGCCCTCGGCGCCGTCAGGATGTCATACCGGAGGAAGACGAGTATCGTGCGATGCCCCGCAGCTTACGACGTGTCCTTGTTAGTCTCTTTCTCTCATCCTCTCAGTCAGAAATCCTTGTCCCTCATGTTCCACCGCTCATATCGTTCGTCGATGATACAGACACCACCACAAGAGTATGCAGAGTCCCCGAGCCGCCCGAGGAGCGTCTTGTTCGAGTCGGCACTCCCGCAGTCTCCGACAAGCGTTTCTGCTCCCTCATCACCATACTCCAAACCTCGATACTCTCCATCCTCAGACCACTCCCCCACAGGCGGCGTCCCTCGTGCCCGCCAAAGCGTCTCCTCCATTGGCTCCTGTTCAACCATCCAGACCAGAACCGTACCCGTCAAATCCATTCTCACACGACACGACTCTGGAATCTCAATGGCCACCACTACCAACGCCAAAACTACCTCGCGTGGGGGCCGGAAAAAGAAGAGATCCCCACCCTCCGTTAAGTTCGTGGAAGCTCCGACTGTGCACTATGACCACGGTGTATACATCAACACGCCCCCTTGTTCACCGCCTGCTACTTTGGGTGTCTCAGGGAGACGGAAGAGGGTGAAGCCAAGTCGGTGGTTTACAAGATGGTGGAAGAGGTCCCCGAGTCCGCCCCCACGCCCTGTGATCTCGGGCCCGTACCATCTGTCGTATACAGCATCGCTGGTCGATGTGTATGCTTCGAGGTCGGAGAAGGCGGGTGGGGGGAGGTTGAAGAGACTTTGGGTGAGGATCACGAGTGCGATTTCGTAGCACGCCCGTGGGGCCGTTTAGGTGAGTGGAAGGCTGAACTGGGTGTGTGCATGATTGGGTGTTGGGGCTAACGCCGCATGTGTGGGTTTTAGGTATCACGCGCACTTGTTTTTTTTTTTTTGCTTCTTGTGTTCTTGCTTTCGGCTTTCGCTTGCATTCATACACATACACTTACATGTCATACATGGTCCAATGTACCTTCCCTCCCTGGTGGATATGCCGTCTCCCAACATATTATTTAATTGGGAGATGTTAAAGAGAAAGGACGAGGTCCACTCATAGGTTTTATGTCCACACCCATCCCATACATAGATCGACAGGACGTCCATCGCACGCAGAGCGTGCCCATGCTAGATGCAGTCAAACAGAGTACTACGCCATGTCAGCATGTATACTATCCCACCACAGTACACACCACAGTCATTAAAATCTCCAACTCCATGTCACAGCATGTATAGATCTCCGCCAACTATGCAACATAGAAAAAGAATTAAGCGGCAGTGGAAGTAGGACCCGATCTTCGCGCCTTCTCCGCATCCCACCGTGCACGCATGAGCATCGCGCCGTCTGCTCTTGATCTGACGAGTGGTGAGAGGAGTTGAATTTGGGCTGCTTGGAGGTGGGGTGGGAGGAGGGCGTCGTTTCGGATTACCTGGGTGGAGTTTTGGATGCGGGTAAGCAGCGGGTAGACGTGACGGACCGGAAGGGGCGGGCAGGGGAGAGGGAAAGTTACGCACGGAACCAACAGCTAGGAAGAACGAGAACGTAGCTGCGCTGCTCAGCATATACTGAGACAGCGTCGCTAGGGCGCCTCTAGGTCCTGCGCCTCCTCTGTCGTGATTTGAAGTCGGTAAACACCAAAAAGTTAAAAGTTGGAGTGAGTAAGGACACACCGGAGGATACTGTACGACCCAAAGATGAAACCGATGGTAAGACCAACGCCTCCGCCCATCATGGCTCCCATTCTGGTTTTGCGGGGGTGTGATTCATGAGCCCGAGATGGAAGGGAGTGGTGAGGTGGGGACGTACTTTACTGTGTCATACCAGTAACAAATGTGTTAGAAACATTCGTTTTGTACTTTACACGAGAAACTCACGTTTTTGCCATATAGAAGGCTCTTGTGCTCGGGGTGCTCGCATAGCCATGGTTAAGAAAATAAAGCAAGGAGAAGTGAGTGTGATTTGAACAGGACCTTGTGAATGAAGCTGGTGAGGTCAGAAAGTCAAACCGCTTCGATGTTTCGCGCTGTGGCGCCGGGAGCAGTACGTCGCCAAATGGCTCCTTCGTCACCACCGTCTTTCCCCAGGGCTCAACAAGCTCAAATCAGTGCGTCGTCCTTATACTATTTTATTGTGACACCCAGCTGTTAATGCTAACTTTCTGGTGGGTGTAGTCCGAGCGAACCAGAGAGATTTGTTCCATGTCTCTTCGTTGAAAGAGCAGACGGAAACTGTCCTCCGCTCTTGGCTCGGTGGGTGCGCCTAGTTCGAGGTTGTGGCGGGTGGCTTATGGGTGTATAGGAACGAGATCGCTAACGAGGTGGGACAAGGAGGTTGATCTTCTGGTGAAGTTGCTGTATTATGGCTTGTCTGTTGGTCGAGGTATACAGCATCCAAGTGCATCACCGCCGGACTCAACTGACATCGCCTCACAGCCGTACAGACTCTCGGGGAGGAATATACGGATATATGGGAACACTCTGCGTTTACAGGCCAAACGCCCTCTCAGGCCGCGCGAATGGCGCTGGTCCTCATCCCGACCCTACCTTCATATCTCCTCGCGAGATGGGGCTCGCATCTGGGTTCTTTATCTCCGAAGGCGGCGAGCGCACTACGCATACTACCTACATGTTTGGAGGTGGCTACTGAGATCAACCTGGCTATATTTTACCTCCGGGGCACGTACTACGACCTCACCAAACGATTACTCGGCATCCGACATGTGATTATCACCCTTCTTCCGCTCCGTGTTCGAGCAACTAACATTAGCCATACCCACAGATCTCATCAACCCCAGAAAACCCACACGCCCGACCACCTTCTTACTCTCTCCTCGGGATTCTGATCCTAGTCCGACTCATCCACCGGCTCATCTCCTACATTCGCTCCCGCTCCCAATCCACGTCTGACAAAGCACTTGGAAAACGTACGCTCGATGACGCCCATGAGATGTTCATAGACGACCGACTAGTATCCACCCTCCTCTCTTCCCCGGACCCCGAAAGCGTACCCGCCAAGCCCGCCGAAGAGGACGAGAATACGGTCCTCGACGTTTCTTCTATCCCAACCAGCGTGCGCGCAGGGAGGACGTGCACGCTATGTTTGGAAGAGAGGACGGATAGCTGTGCAACGGAGTGTGGGCATTTGTTTTGCTGGAGCTGTATTGTGGGGTGGGGGAGGGAGAAGGCGGAGTGTCCGCTTTGTAGGCAGGGATTGAATCTTACGAGGTTGTTACCTGTTTACAATTTGTAGCTGATATGAGGACTTCGAACTTCATAAGAGCGCGCTATGCCCCCTGAATGTCACGTGTACTTCATGAGTACGACTCCATCGTCGAGGCGCTTCATTTCACTTGATCATCAGTACACTTGTATCTTGTACTATTGCACGGTGATGACCCCTGTCCCAGACATACAGCTACTTCCAGGCAGCAAGTACGCCATTCAGCGGAAGAGGCTGCTTGGGCTGGTCAAGCAGCTTCGCGCCATTGGGTGAGTGCCACCAGGAAGCATTAATATTCTTGAAGTTAGCTCACGTCGCTCAGAGCCCAAGTAGACCTCGACCTCCCGAGGATAGCTGTCATTGGCAATCAGAGTGCCGGTAAGCGTCACTAAGACATCGTTTATTTAATAGCTTCACGTTCACGGTCATGCCACCATAATCTAGGAAAGTCAAGTGTTGTGGAGGCAATCTCGGGGGCGAGTTACTATCAGGTGGCAATTGGGGCCAGTGACCAATATCTTCCTCCAGATAAGCGTGCCACGCGATGCTGGCACATGCACTCGTTGTCCTATGGAATGCCGAATGGCATCATCTGACGGACCCTGGTCATGTCGAATATCCATTCGCTGGGAGTTCGACGATAAAGGACAGCTAGAGAACTCAGTATCCGAAGTTCCTTTTGGAGATGTGATTCGCAACAAAGAAGAAGTCGAACTTGCGCTTCGTCGTGCGCAGGCTGCAGTTCTGCATCCTGGCACTCCGGCAACGCAGTTTCTGGGCTTGTCGACAGAAGAGTTGAGAAAAGTGAAGAGTCACTCGCTGCCTTTTTCCAGAAACGTTGTCTGCATTGACCTAGAGGGTCCTGATTTGACCGATTTGTCGTTCATTGATCTCCCTGGTATTTCTCTTTCCTCCTACATCTTCTTATTCTTGATCCTCATAAAATACAGGCATCATTCAAAACGCGGAACCAGAAATTGTCAGGCTGGTGGAGGATGTCGTCACTTCCAGCATCAAGGGCAATACCATAATTCTGGTCGCACTGCCCATGACAGGTGCACTCTGTTGCATCGTCGACGTTGTCACAGAGCTCATCCACTCTCAGATGATATCGAGAACCAGAAAGCACTTCGACTTGCACAGACGGAAGATAGTGCGGGGAGACGGACCATAGGTCTTTAACTAGTGAAATTGATACTTCTGGTGAATGGACTAACAGGTTCTATCAGGTGTACTTACGAAACCCGACCAACTGGCTGTGACCTCTACGAAAGCTCTGGCGAATTGGCTGGAGGTTCTAGATGGCCACAAGCACCAGCTCCTTCACGGCTATTATTGCACCCGTCAACCGGATGATGTCGAAAGAACTGATGGGATCACCCCAACTGAGGCTCGCGCTGCTGAGGCCAAATTTTTCAGCTCCACTACTCCGTGGTCCAAGACAACGTGTCCTGAAAGACTTGGGACGGGTAATCTTGTTGAAGCTCTGAGTGTGCATCTAGTCCGCTTGATCAACGACATGTAAGTCTCACTTATCTAATTGTGTGCTCTCATTCTAAATGTACACTATCAGGCTTCCAAAATTCCGACTGGAGGCAGGCAGGCTCTACGAAGAGTGTACCGAGCGTTTAGCCGACATTCCTCCAGCAATCGAGGGCGATCCTGCAAACCACGTGATGAATCTTGTCGCGGAGTTTTGTACAACTGTGGATCAATACGTGCGCGGAGGGGCTGGGACCAGCTCATTGATTCAGTGCAATCGAATGGCGTTCGCACAGTTCAAGGCCGACATCCGCTCTACAGCACCGAATTTCCGACCCTTCACCACTTCTGATGCCACCAAACACAAGAACTTCAGGAACGCGTTGGACGACGGTGGAGACGAGGGCACTGAGGAAGGTCTGCGAGGTCTTTCCCTCGCGGAACCATTCTTCTTGGACGATATGAGGACACATATAAAGAAGTATGCATATCTGAGTTATTGAACCTTCCAAGAACTCTGACCAACGTTGCGTCAGGTCGGTGACCAGGGAACTTCCCAACAACGTCCCTTTCGTGTCCAAAGTAGTCCTGATCAATGGCTTTCAAAAACATTGGGGCGCGGCCTCCACTAAGTGCTCAGAGCAAGTTCGTACCACGTTGTCAAAATTCTTGAATGAATCCATCAAACAACACTTCGCTCGCCACGAGGCATTGAAGAGCTATCTTATGTGTGTACAATGTGTATGACGAAACTCGAGTACTGATGAATAGTCATAGGATTACCGTTCAGGAGCTATCGGCTCAGCACTACACACAGTGCTTAACGCGTATTCAGGAGCATTTGGAGATAGAGCAAGACCCCTTCACTCAGAACGACCACTATCTCGAGTCCTGCAAGGAGAGGTGGCTAGCCCATTACAAGGATGCGCGAGCCGGACAAAGCACACCAGCCGAACGTGTCGCCAAACGCGTAAAACTGGATTGTGCTCCGCTTCCTATAGGTCAGCTCTTTCATTACTTTGTACCATATTCGCTTTGCCTGACGATGGTACTATCGTAGACAATTCTGCGTCAGCTAAACCTGCAGCGGCAGCTCCCGAGTTTCCTAGTTCGTTCTGGAACGTAAATATGTCTCCTACCACTTCATCTTCCAAACCCTTTTCCTTCGACCTGACGGACCCAGATACAGCCACACACCCCGCTGCGAAACCCGCATCCGTTGTCCTAAATAGGACAATGCACTCCGCACGGGGCAAAAAGAAATATAAGAAGAAGAAGGGAAGAAAATTCGCGTACAGCGTTCCTGCTCCAGCCACTGCTTCAACAGGAAAACCTGCCGTTGCTTCTGAACCGTCTCACACTGAGTCCCTGTCTGGCACACCCGCATCTGCCCCACCCGCTCCTTGGACGAACCCACCACCCCTTGTACGTTCGTACATGTAGCTCATTCTGTCGCATGCTGACCTCCACTCCAGGATAATGTAGCTCCTACTAAACCCCCCGCATTTGCAACGCCTCCTCCACCTGAACAAGAACCCGAGGCCGAGGCCGAGGCTTTGCGGACTGTGCTTGCCAACCTGGCAAAATTAGGCCACACTGTCACGGAGGAGGACCTAGTGAAGCTGCTTCCCAGTGAAGAGTATGAAGACGAACTTCATGTCATGGCTGAAGTCCGTGGATACTTCCAGGTTGCATATAAGGTGGGTCGCGTTCCCTCCTAAGCGATACTCACTGCCCACCTCCCACCACCCAGAGGATGATAGACAATATCCCGTTACTCCTCGATCATCTCTTTACCAAGGCGGTTGCGAGGCATCTTCAGCCTTTCCTCATCACGAAATTGGGAATTGGATCAGCTGATTCCAAAGACCGGCTCGCCATGTACTTGGAAGAAGATCCCCATGTGGTTGCTCGGCGGGTTGAGCTCGTTGCTCGAAAAACGAGGCTAGAGGCGGTTGAGACCGAGCTGCAGACCTTTGGGTTATAGGCTTTCTCAGATCTCGTATCGTATCATCGCATCATCAGTTGGTCTTCGAGTATTGTGGACGCCACCGTCCGTGTCTCACGAAATTCCACCGTGACCTTGACTCGCGACGCGCCAAGGCGCCGGCGCTGTCGTTAGCACGGATCTCGATGGCCGCAGGACTATTAATCAATACGCTGTAGTAGCAAGTATCCCATGTTTGCTCTCAATACTATCGTGTAGGTGTCCCAACGAAGCCTGACATCCTTGGGCCGGAACCCATCGCAATTTTAGAGACGGCCTTTAGCTACCATTTGGTTTCGGATAGACAAGCTGTTGTATCAAAAACAATTACGGTATTATACAGTGTTGGACTGCACGTATGTGCAAGGGTTTTATATCTACAGTTATCATACCACTTGTTGGATGAGGGTGATGTTGTCACCCTTCAGGAGGATACGACCTTTGGCAGAGTCAGTATAAGTATGCAGGGGGATAAAAGCGCAACATCATACCGAGGTCTCGTCGTGGTTTTGCGTCTTTAACATATACTTCCGCTGCCTCGTCGACTACGACGTTCATGAACTCGTCAAAGCCCTTAAATCAAAGATGCCATCAGCATGATATTCAGGGGCGTGGTAGAACATGAGAAATCAAAGAATGAAAGAAGAGTAACAGATCGAAATTGCGCGACAGGACAAGGGAGTCAACCCATCGCCTTTCAAGATACGAATTTTAACGCTCGACGTGTTTCCGAAAGTGAATCAGGGACACGTACAATGATACGTCCTTCAATTCGCATCTCGATGTTATCGTACAGCCATATCACGACTTTTGTCCGCTGTGCGTAGCCGTTAGCGATCAGAAATGCTTTTGGACAGTCCATATGTACACACCTGCTGGAGGTTTTTGAAGATCACGTTCTGGGAGATGATATGAGGTCAGGTAAACGCAAGACATAAGAACGATGTTACATACGATGGGCTGAACCATCACTCTTTGTTGACGTCCCGACATGATAGGCGATAGTTCTTACGACTGTAGAAAGATAATAACAACAGCAGGGACTTGGACTTGGACGTGAACTTGCAGCAGGCGTGCACCGCTTGATTTCGCCCATCGGGTCGGATACGGGGTGCGGCTTACCTAACAATTACCCACGTCTGCTAACTTTGGATTTGGACAGTTGTCAAGAAACGAGAAGACGCGTCAAGTCTTGCTTTCCCCAGCAAAACATGGAGGCGAGTACAAGCTTAATTTACAGAATAACACAGAACTCACCGAAACAATAAACGATACAGGCATTCAGTCCCTCCAACTCCTCGACCGCAGCGGCGGTCACGTTCATTACTTTTGTTCAAGACCTGAAACGAAAGACCAAGACATGGGGTCCCATGATAGAACTCTGCGCAAACGGAGAGAAGACCCTCGAGCGTTTCCGATACCAGTTCCCAGATGACTGGTTGTACAGCGACCAGCTCAGAGGTGAATGGAGCGCCTACAACGAGATCCTCAAACGGAAGAACGACTCGATTCAAGAACAGCTGGGTATGGGGTCGTTTCTCATGCCGATACATGCTGTGGCTCATGCGCATTGCTGATAAACAGCGGGACTTCAGCTCAAGATCGTAGCTGAAGACAAGATAGTAGAGAACAAGATCAACGATATCCTCTCCGAATGGGAGCAGACGCGTCCCGTTCAAGGAAGCATGCGCGCTGATACAGCCATGAACACCATCAATGTCTTCGAAGGGAAACTTAATCGCGTCCAGGAAGAGTACGATCTCGTTTGCAGAGCGAAAGAGGCTTTGGACCTCGAGTTGACGCGTCACACGCGGTTGGAACCCGTATTTGAAGAGCTGAAGGACCTCAAGGCTGTTTGGACTGCACTTTCGGGTGTCTGGAGTCAGATTGGAGAGCTGAGGGAGATGTCGTGGGCGACCGTTCAGCCGAGGAAATTGAGGCAGCAAATTGATGGGCTGTTATCTTCGACAAAGGATATGCCGACGCGGATGAGACAGTATGCGGCGTTCGAATACGTCCAGGACGTTCTCCGAGGTCTCCTGAAGTCAAACTCGATCGTCTCCGACCTCAAATCGGAAGCTCTCAAGGATAGACATTGGAAGCAACTGTTCAAAGTCCTTAGGCTGCCCTCCCAAATCAGTCTTCCTGTGTAAGTTCCCCAGCGACACGGCTCTCGCTATTTCTTACTTAATGTGCACGTAGAATGACTTTGGGACATGTCTATGACCTTGACCTCAAGAAGAATGAAAACGCCATCCGGGAAGTCATCGTGCAAGCGCAAGGAGAGGTATGATTCTCCCAATCTCCCTTGTGATTGATACTGAGATACCTCACTTAGATGGCACTAGAGGAATACATTAAACAAGTGAAGGAAATCTGGACCAATTACACCCTAGACCTGGTGAACTACCAGAATAAATGTCGGCTCATCAGGTATGCCTGCAATTCTACTCCATGTTGTGGAGAGAAACATGCTCACGTCGTGCATCAGAGGCTGGGACGATCTTTTCAACAAATGCAGCGAGAACTTGAACTCGCTAACCGCGATGAAGCTTTCACCGTATTACAAAGGTGCGTGATTCATACAAAGTATGCAGTTCGAAGATCTTATACAATGCCAACAGTCTTCGAGGAAGAGGTATTGTCCTACTATACTTACGGTGACTGGGTACTAATACAAGCCAAAAGGCTGGGTCATGGGAAGAGAAACTCAACAGAATCCACGTCTTGTTCGGTGAGTTCATTGTCCTGCCTATCCGAATTAAAGTCACTCACCCTTCCGAAAGACATCTGGATCGACGTCCAACGCCAATGGGTCTACCTTGAGGGTATCTTCTCCGGAAGTGCAGACATCAAGCATCTCCTCCCAGTGGAGAGTGCCCGCTTCCAGAACATCAACGCAGAATTCCTTACCGTCATGAAGAAGGTGTACAAGTCACCTTTCGTCATCGACGTCATGAATATCCAGGGCATCCAGAAGAGCTTGGAGCGTCTAGCTGATCTCCTCAACAAGATCCAGAAAGCCCTCGGTGAATACCTCGAGCGCGAACGCTCGTCGTTCCCTCGGTTCTACTTTGTTGGTGACGAAGACTTGCTGGAGATCATCGGTAATAGCAAGGACATCCTTCGTATCATGAAGCACCTTAAGAAGATGTTTGCGGGGGTGTCGACTATCAAGCTCGACGATGAGTTGACTCAAATTCAAGGAATGGCATCCCGCGAGGGAGAAGAAGTCAGGTTTAGCGAGCCAATTCTGCTCAAGGACTACCCCAAGATCAACGACTGGCTTGCTCGGTTGGAGTCCATGATGCGGCTGTCGCTCGCCGACCTGCTTTGCGACGCTGTTGGCGAGCTGCAGTCGTTCTACGGCACCGGCTCCCCACTTGACATGGACCAACTGATGTTCTGGATGGAGAAATACCCTGCACAGCTCGTCACCCTTGCCGTCCAAGTTGCTTGGACCACATCCGTCGAGAGCACCCTCGAGTCCGGAAAGCTTCCCGACGAGCCCCTCGAAACCATCGCCCAAGCCCTCGACCTCCTCGCCGACATAGTCCTCCAAGAACTCTCCCCTGTTACCCGTCGCAAATGCGAACACCTCATCACCGAACTCGTCCACCAACGCGACGTCACCCGTGCGCTCATCCAACAACGCATCGTGGATACGAAAGCGTTCACTTGGTTGTCTCAGATGCGGTTTTACCTTGACAGGAACGCGGAGAATCCGCTTGAGAGGTTGGCGATTAAGGTTGCGGATGCGAGCTTCCCTTATGGGTGGGAGTATCTGGGAGTTCCGGATAGGCTTGTGCAAACGCCGTTGACGGATAGGGTATATCTTACATTGACGCAAGCGTTGGATAGTCAGCTTGGAGGTTCTCCGTTCGGTCCTGCTGGAACTGGTGCGTTTGCCGCTGCGTACCACCAATCCTCTCTTTCATTGTCTAACACCCGATGACAGGCAAAACCGAATCGGTCAAAGCTCTTGGTGTGCAGCTTGGTCGGTTCGTGCTAGTGTTCTGCTGTGATGAAACATTCGATTTCCAAGCCATGGGTCGTATCTTCGTCGGTCTCTGCCAAGTCGGTGCTTGGGGCTGCTTCGACGAGTTCAATCGTCTCGAAGAACGTATTCTTAGTGCGGTTTCGCAGCAAGTACAGAGTATTCAGCAGGGTTTGGCAGCTCTTGCTAAGAACCCTAATACGGAGATTGAGTTGGTTGGGAAGAGTTTGAAGATTAACAAGAATATAGGTGCGTTCATGCGGTGTCCTCTCCGAAATGCAGCTAAACATTAGAAATAGGTATCTTCATCACCACTAACCCGAACTACGCCGGTCGTTCAACATTGCCTCCCAATTTGACGAAGCTCTTCCGACCGTAAGCCCACATCCCTGCAATTCGAAGCCTCAACTAAACTGTTTCATAGGATGGCCATGACGAGACCAGATCGCGAACTCATCGCTCAAGTCATGCTCTTCTCCCAAGGCTTCCGCACAGCCGAATCCCTCGCATCCAAGATCGTCCCCTTCTTCAACCTCTGCGACGAACAGCTCTCACCTCAGCCGCACTACGACTTCGGTTTGCGTGCATTGAAAGCTGTGTTGGCGAGCGCTGGTATTCTCAAGCGTGAACGGCTGCAGAATGCCAAGAATGAGGATGGTGATGGTGTTACTGGGCTTTCGGATATGGTTTCGGAGCAGATTATCCTTATCCAGAGTGTTACGGAGACCATTGTGCCGAAGTTGGTGGCTGATGATGTGCCATTGCTCACCAGGTAAGCATCACCAATGCTTCGTCATGGTATTGTATGCTAAAATATTTTACAGTCTGCTCGCCGACGTGTTCCCGGGCACGGACTATGTCCCGGTTGACCTGGACGCGCTCCGTGAACAGATCCTCAAAGTTTGCTCCGAGAAACGTCTTGTGGATGGTGAACGATGGGTTGCAAAGATTCTGCAACTTTACCAGATCCAGAAGATCCAACACGGTCTTATGATGGTGGGCCCATCCGGTACTGGCAAGACCAACGCATGGCAGGTCCTTCTTGCAGCGCTGGAGAGACTCGATGGTACCGAAGGTGTTGCATATGTCATCGATCCTAAGGCGATGCACAAGGACGCACTATATGGAACGCTCGACCCTACCACGCGCGAGTGGAATGATGGTCTTTTCACGCATATCTTGCGGAAGATCGTGGATGATGTTCGTGGCGAGAGCTCTAAGAGACACTGGATCATCTTCGACGGTGATGTCGATCCCGAGTGGGTTGAGAACTTGAACAGGTCTGCTCCTCTCCAGTGGCGAAGCAACCATCAATGCTGACATCTCTATAGTGTCCTCGACGACAACAAGCTGCTCACACTCCCTAATGGCGAACGCCTGAACCTACCGCCTAACGTCCGGATCATGTTCGAGGTCGAGCACTTGCGCTACGCAACTCTCGCTACTGTCAGTCGCTGCGGTATGATTTGGTTCAGCGAAGACGTCATTGAGCCATCAATGGTGTACAAACACTACCTCAATACCCTCTCTTCCGTGCCTTTGGATGCGGACGACGAGGATGCCGCGGACTTACTTGGGCGTCGTGCTGACATGCTTGGCTCTGAAAGCCCTGGGTCTGCCCACCTTGCCACTCAGGTTCAAGTCGCCACCATCCTGGAACGCTACTTCGCAGATGGCGAACTTGTCGACGTCGCCCTCGAATTCGCCGAATCGATCGACCACATCATGGACTTCACGAACACACGTGCCCTACACACACTCTTCTCGTTGCTAAACAAGACCACGCGTAACATTATCGAGTACAACATCCAGCACTCTGACTTCCCCCTTCCACCCGAGAAAGTCGAGCAATATGTCACCAAACGCCTCCTCGTCAGCATCATCTGGGCGTTCTCTGGTGATGCCAAACTGGATTTGCGTGCAGAGATGGGCGACTTCTTACGCAAGCAGACTGGCATCGACCTCCCTCCCATGGCTGCCGACGCATCGCTCATTGACTTTGATGTTCAAATCACGACCGGAGATTGGATTGCTTGGCAGTCTAAGGTGCCGTCCATCGAGATTGATGCACATGCGGTCACTGCCTCCGACATTGTCGTTCCAACCATGGACACCGTGCGCCATGAAGAAGTTCTGTACTCGTGGCTCTCCGAACACAAGCCTCTCATGCTCTGCGGTCCTCCAGGTTCCGGAAAGACCATGACACTCTTCAGTGCACTTCGCAAACTTCCTGACATGGAAGTCGTTGGCCTCAACTTCTCCAGCGCCACTACTCCCGAGCTGATATTGAAGACGTTTGAGCAGTACTGCGAGTACAGGAAGACGCCCAACGGTGTCATCCTCGCGCCTGTTCAGATCGGACGTTGGCTGGTGGTATTCTGTGACGAAATCAACTTACCCGCCCAGGACAAGTATGGTACCCAGCGCGTTATTTCATTCTTGCGCCAGCTGGTGGAATGCGGAGGCTACTGGCGTGCAAGCGATATGGCATGGGTGAAGCTCGAGCGCATCCAGTTCGTTGGCGCATGTAACCCTCCCACCGATCCTGGTCGTGTGCCTCTCAGCCATCGTTTCCTCCGCCACGCTCCTCTCGTCATGGTCGATTACCCAGGAGAAGTATCCCTCAAACAGATCTATGGTACATACAACCGCGCACTCCTCAAGGTCATTCCAACGCTGCGGGCGTACGCAGAGCCTCTTACAGATGCCATGGTCGCCTTCTACCTTGCGTCCCAGAAGCGCTTCACGTCTGACACCCAGGCCCACTACGTCTACAGTCCTCGTGAGCTTACGAGATGGGTACGTGGTATCTATGAAGCCATACGCCCTCTCGAGATTCTGTCCGTGGAAGGCTTGGTTCGCATCTGGGCACACGAGGCTTTGCGTCTCTTCCAGGACCGTCTCGTCACTGAGGAAGAGAAACAGTGGACGGACGAACACATTGACTTCGCCGCTATGGAGCACTTCCCCACTATCAACCGCGATGAAGCTCTGAACCGACCAATTTTGTTCTCCAATTGGACTTCCAAGGATTACATTCCTGTGGACAGAGAGGTCCTTCGCGAGTACACTAAAGCGCGTCTCCGCGTATTCTACGAAGAAGAGCTGGACGTACCTCTTGTCTTGTTCAACGATGTCCTGGACCATGTACTGAGGATCGATCGTGTCTTCCGCCAAGTGCAAGGACATCTGTTGTTAATTGGAGTCAGTGGAAGTGGAAAGGTAAGCAGCACATCCTTGACTTGCCCTCCTCAGACGTTGACGGTGTGACTAGACCACGCTATCCCGCTTCGTTGCCTGGCTCAATGGCCTGAGCATCTTCCAGATCAAGGTCTCGAACAAGTACACTGGCGACGACTTCGACGATGATCTCCGTACTGTTCTGAGGCGGGCCGGTTGCAAAGGCGAGAAGATCTGCTTTATAATGGACGAGTCGAACGTGCTGGACTCCGGTTTCCTCGAACGCATGAATACGTTGCTTGCAAACGCCGAAGTTCCCGGTCTCTTCGAGGGCGATGAGCATGCTGCTCTAATGACCGCTTGCAAGGAAGGCTCTCAGCGAGATGGTCTCATGCTGGACTCCCATGAAGAACTGTACCGGTGGTTCACACAACAAGTCGCGAAGAACCTTCATGTGGTCTTCACCATGAACCCACCGGAGAATGGTCTCGCCTCCCGTGCAGCAACTTCTCCCGCCTTGTTCAATCGTTGTGTGCTTGATTGGTTTGGTGACTGGTCAGACCAAGCGTTCTACCAAGTCGGCATGGAGTTCACCCACACTCTGGACTTGGACTTGGCTTCATATGCTCCTCCTGCTCACTTCCCCATCGCTTATCGCGAGTTGTCGATGCCTCCTGTTCATCGCACTGCGGTTGTAAACGCTCTCGTGTACGTTCATTCGTCACTGCATCAGATCAACCAGCGTATTAGTCGCCGCCAAGGCCGTTACAACTACGTCACTCCGCGCCACTACCTGGACTTGTAAGTAATTTTGCTGCCTCTGACAAATCCGACGCTCAACGCATACTCTCCTTCAGCATCAACCACTACGTCAGACTGTACAATGAGAAGCGCGACGAGCTTGAAGAGCAGCAGCGCCATCTTCACGTTGGCCTTGACAAACTGAAGGACACTGTGACTCAAGTGGAGGAGCTCCGCAAGAGCCTCGCCATCAAACGCTCACAGCTCGAAGCCAAAGACGCTGAGGCTAACGAGAAGCTGAAGCGCATGGTTGCGGACCAACAGGAGGCCGAGCAGAAGAAGGCTGCATCGATCGAAATCCAGGCTGCCTTGGTGGAACAGGACAAGCACATCGCGCAGCGCCGCTCGGTTGTCATGGCCGACCTTGCAGACGCAGAACCTGCTGTTCTTGAAGCACAATCTGCGGTGAGCAACATCAAGAGGCAACACTTGCAGGAAGTCAGATCAATGGCCAACCCTCCAGAAGCCGTCAAACTCGCTATGGAGTCCGTGTGCACTGTCCTTGGTCACAAGATGGACGGTTGGCGCACAGTCCAGGGTATCATTCGCAGGGATGACTTCATCCAAAGGATTGTTAACTTCGACACCACCAACCAGATGACGAAGGCGCTCCGTGAGGTGATGAAGAGGGATTTCCTGAGCCGGCCATCTTTCAACTTCGAGACCGTGCAACGTGCCAGTAAAGCCTGTGGACCACTCGTCAAATGGGTGCTCGCACAGGTGCGTTTCTCGGAAATCCTTGACAAGGTTGAGCCTCTGCGCAACGAAGTGCAATCCCTCGAAACGCAAGCCGAGACTACCAAGAAGCAGGCGGCCCAGATCATCACTATCGTCGCGGAACTCGAGTCGAAGATCGCCACCTACAAGGAGGAATATGCGCTGCTCATTTCCGAAACTCAGGCCATCAAATCGGAGATGGAGCGCGTGCAGAGCAAAGTCGACCGTAGCATGAAGCTCCTCGAAAGTTTGTCATCTGAGAAGGGACGATGGGAGGCCGGTAGCCGCACGTTCGATGCAGAGATGAGCACAATTGTCGGTGACGTTCTGCTATCGGCGGCCTTCCTGGCATATGGTGGCTTCTTTGACCAGCATTATCGAGAGGTGATGTGGCAGGATTGGTCCAGCCATCTTTTGGAAGCCAGTATCAAGTTCAAGCCCGAACTCTCGCTTACGGAGTACCTGTCGACTGCCGATGATCGCCTCAGCTGGCAATCGAAGTCGTTACCAGCCGACAATCTCACCACCGAGAACGCCATCATGCTGAAACGTTTCAACCGCTATCCCCTCATCATCGACCCCACAGGTCAAGCAACGACCTTCTTGCTCAACGAGTACAAGGAGCGCAAGATCACAGTCACTAGTTTCCTCGACGAGGCTTTCTTGAAGGTTCTTGAGAGCGCTCTGCGGTTCGGTAATCCTCTGCTCATCCAAGATGTCGAGCATCTGGATCCCATCCTAAACGCTGTCTTGAACAAGGAGATTCGGCGCACTGGTGGTCGTGTCCTCATTCGCATTGGCAGCCAAGATATCGACTTCTCACCGGCGTTCACCATGTTCCTCTCCACTCGGGATCCGTCCGTGGAGTTCTCCCCTGATATCTGCAGCAGAGTCACCTTTGTCAATTTCACGATGACAAGGAGCAGTCTTCAGAGCCAGTCCCTAGACCAGGTTCTGAAAGTGGAGCGTCCCGACACAGAACGCAAGAGGACGGATTTGATGAAGGCACAGGGCGAATTCCGTCTGCGTCTTCGAACTTTGGAAAAGCTGCTTTTACAGGCTCTGAACGAGTCTACCGGAAACATTCTTGATGACGACAAGGTCATTGGAACCTTAGAGACGCTGAAACGGGAAGCCGCAGAGATAACGCATAAGGTCGAAGAAACCGACATCGTCATGAAAGAGGTTGAGCAGGTGACCGCCGAGTATCTGCCATTGGCACAAGCTTGCAGCGCTGTCTTTTTCATTCTCGAGCAGCTCAACCTCGTCAATCACTTCTACCAATTTTCCCTCCAGTTCTTCCTCGACATCTTCGACTACGTTCTCCACCATAATCCCAACCTCAAGAACGTATCTGATCATCACCAGCGGCGCGAGATCCTTCTTAACGACCTATTCCTGATCGTCTACAAGCGAACATCAAGGGCCTTGCTTCATCGTGATCACGTCATGCTCGCTGTACTTCTGGCCCAGGTCAAGCTACGCGGCATCGAGGACATCGCAGACGAACTTGAGTTCCTCCTTGAAAGCGGTCAGGGCATTGTTGGGGTACCAACCACCTCTTCAAGCGAGCACCAGAGTTCATCTATACTCTCCTCGGATCAGATGATGCATCTGGAGAACTACGCGAAACAGAGCCTGTTCAAGCCAGTTCTCAACCACGTTCTTGAGCGTCCGGATGATTGGTCGCCTTTCTTGCAGTCAGCGAACCCAGAAACGATTGTTCCCTTACCTTGGGAGCCAAGCACACGTAAGTGTTGCTAGTTTACATTTGAATCACGATCTGACTTTTATGCAGCCGCTGTGGAGGCTCTTCGTTCAATGCTCATTGTGAAGTGCCTTCGACCCGATCGTCTCTTGCAGTCGACTGCATTGTTTGTGCGGACTGTTTTCCAGAACGATCTATCCGCCGAGTTGGACTTGGGTGCCATGGTTGCAAATGAGGTCCCCGCAACAACGCCGCTGGCTTTGGTATCTGTGACTGGTTATGATGCCAGTTACCGTGTCGAGAACCTCATACAAACTGTCGGCGCTCGGTCCTCGTCTGTTGCTATGGGCTCGCAAGAAGGATTTACTCTTGCAGACCAGGCCATTGCTGCAGCTTCCCGACAAGGCACCTGGGTTCTACTCAAAAATGTTCACTTGGCGCCGACGTGGTTGGGTCAACTGGAGAAGAAGCTCCAAACACTCAATCCACACCGCAACTTCCGTTTGTTCCTCACCATGGAAGCTAATCCATCAATTCCCGTCAACATTCTCCGTCAATCTCGCATCATCATGAATGAGCCTCCGCCAGGAGTAAAAGCTAACCTCCTTGATTCCCTCGGCTCTATCACGCCGCACCGACTCACCCAAGGTCCAGCGGAGAAAGTCCGTCTATATTTCCTCCTTGCTTGGTTCCATGCCGTTGTGCAAGAACGTCTACGATATGTTCCTCTTGGTTGGAGCAAAATTTACGACTTTAACGACTCCGATATGGCCTCTGCCTTCGGTACCATCGACACATGGCTTAATTCAGTTGCCAAGGGCAGAGCTAATGTCGATCCTGCTACAATCCCCTGGGATGCACTCCGGACTCTCATCAAACAATCAGTGTATGGTGGACGTGTGGATAGTGACTTCGATCAACGCATCTTGGACGCATTTGTCGACAAACTCTTCACCCCTGCTGCTTACAACGTTGACTTCAACTTGGTACCCAGTGTTAATGGTGGCCAGGTCCTCGAAGCTCCTGATGGCACGAAACTCGAGCACTTCTTGTCGTGGGTACAGGGCCTGCCAGACCGCGAGCCTCCATCGTGGCTCAGTCTCCCACCCACTGCAGAAAGGGTTATTGCTGTGGCACAAGGTAAGCCTTTCTCTGGAACCCACAATGACGCGCAGCAATTGACGCCCCTTGGCTTAACCAGGCAATGAGCTACTGGGCAAGCTACGGAAAATGCGAACTCTGGCGGATGACGATGATGACGTTTCGGGCGCCAGTGGCCCTTCGAAGAGCCAGTCATCTCAACAGCCTGCATGGATGCGTAATCTGCACGAGAGATGCCGCGAGTGGCTCACTCAACTGCCATCGGTGATTGTGCTTCGCCCTGCCGATGCAGCTAACACTGACTTTCCCGCCTAGAATCTCAACACATTGCCTAAGCAATCCAGCGACAATCCAGACCCACTATATCGCTTGTTCTTCCGTGAAGGTGCCATCGGGCGCAAGTTGCTCGATCAAGTTCGCAAGGACCTTGCCGATATTGTTAAAGTGTGCGAGGGCGAACTCAAGCAAACCAATCACCTCCGTACTTTGATGAGTTCCCTCACGAAAGGTTCATATGCCATTGACTTCGTTGAGACAGCAAAACTGACCCTCCTTAGGCACTATTCCAACGCACTGGAGACGATACAAGGTTCCGAAGGCGATGTCCGTGTCGGAGTGGATTCCAGACCTTGCTCGCCGCCTCGCGCAGCTGGACGGCATAACGTCAATGCAACAGTCACTATCGAACGTGGAAGTATGGCTCGGAGGGTTGTTCTTCCCCGAGGCATATATTACCGCCACTCGGCAGGCAGTCGCTCACCGCAAACGTTGGAGTCTAGAGACCTTGAATCTCCGGCTAGACATCGGTCAAATGAGCAACCCAGGAGCTTTCATCGTCGATGGTGAGTACAACGTGTCTCTTGAGACTCTATTCGTTTATTGACACCGTATCATTCAGGTTTGACCCTCGAAGGAGCTGCTTGGGACGCGGAAGCTGGGAAGCTTGTCCTCAACGACGGCGAAGCCGTCCACCTGAACGCATCTCAAATTCGCTGGGTCCAGGAAGACGAGGACACGGGTAGAGACGAAAGTGATCTAGTGACGCTTCCGGTCTACCTGAACAGCGACCGAAGTGACGTTATGTTCACTGTCAACCTACCATTTGATGGCAGCTCATCCTCACTCGTTGCTATGCGGGCTGTTTGCCTCAACGCGAGATGATAGATAGTGGGCTACAGGACATTGGATTTTATAATACCCACTGGCATAATACCTGCAACGCATACATGTGAGGATATATAGCATGACAAGTAATGACTACTTCTTTTCACTTCCATCCGCATGACCTATACTTGAGTTTTCACTCCTCGCGAGTCTCGCTCCCACCGACGACCTCGAGCAATTTCCAGTCTACCTGAATGTTTTCCGTTGCGAAAATTGCGCGAGCGCCTTCTGCAATGGCCTTAAAGTTGTGGGTCGCCAATGCTAGGATTGTCGGTCCCGCACCCGACAAGCAAATGCCAAGCAGGCCAGGATGTGATTGAGGAGTGAGTGATGAGGTCACTGCTGGCAAGCCTGGAATCTGTGAAGAGCTTGAAATCGGCGAGCAACGGACCAAAATTGGATGGGACATACAAGCGTTTTGCGATAAGGCTGGTGGACACGATCTTTCATTGCTTCGTAAATGAGTTCTGGGTCAGGAGGTGATTGTCCAAGGGCGGTAGTCAAGACAGCCAGGCGTTGCATATTAAAAACCTGAACAACAGATCAGTTTGTTTGAAACCAGAATACAGAGAGATTTTATTACGAGGTCTTTTCGGGAATACTCTTCGGGTAACACCTCTCTTGCCTTCGCCGTGCTGAGCTCAAATCGGGGTACAATTGCAACGGCCTTGATACTAGGATCCCACCTGAAACGAACAAAGTGCCCGATACCGAGCGGGGGGACGGGAGGGGAGAGGCCCCAGTCTTCACCTGCGTCAGGGGGATATTCTGGCAGCACTTCCGATAAGGGCACTTGAGCAGCCTCAGTAGCAATAGGATCGAGCTCTCGGAGATACGACCCGACAAAGCCCCCAACAAGGGCTGCTGTCACATTATCTGGGTGCCTTTCGATCATGAGGGCATGATCCAGCATTCGTTCGCGCGAGAGGTTCAGCTTCCCAAGAGCATTTCCGAGAAGAACACCAGCTATCACTGCTGCACCAGAGGAGCCGAGCCCTCGGCCGAAGGGTATTTGGTTGTCGGCGTGAATGCTGGCGAGCTCGGGAGGAAACGAGCGTTGGTTATTGCAGCGCAAGACGTAGAGGGCAACGCGAGTAGTCAGGTTACGATAAGGATCTAGGGGGACTTCATCTGCGCCTTCTCCAGAGTAGGTGATTTTTACGAGGTCTGACGAAGGTGCACCGAATTTGACAACGAGGGTTAAGTAGAGCGATAGGGAGAGCCCTACAACATCAAAACCAGGCCCAATGTTGGCAGAAGTGGCGGGGACCTTGATAGTAATTGTGTTCCGTGTGCCTGACATGGTAGTCAGAGCTGCGATCCACAGCTATCTCAGCACTAGATACTAGCTTTAACAGCGAATGACCCACCGCAGTCCCAGGATGACTTTGAATCGAAGTGATTTTTAACTGTGATTTTCCCAAATGGCCTGATCGAGGGAAATACGCCAACTTCGACCGAACCGAGCCCAGAGATGAGAGGTATTCGCTTCCCGTGAAATTGACTCACCTACAGGTCGCGTCGATCAATCTCGTCGCCTATATCAGGAAGGCGTTGTTTGGATCAGAGGCCTTTGCCAAACAACGCCGCCACATGGCAGATGCATGTTAGACCACTCCATCGCAGGCTCTTAGGCTGGAAACTTCGAATTCCTTACCCCATCCTAAAAGTTAAGAAATAGCCACCATCAAATTATCACAGTAACTACCATACCGCTAATCGACTGCTTCGAGTAAGGTTCCGTGAAGTCTATGATTTAATGACGGGTTATAGCCTGCAATAAACAAACGGGTATCTATCACTATTATTAATTCCATTCCGGATACACGCTTTCGAACGGCTGTGGTAAGTCAGATAGGTAGCTGATGCTCACGTTGCTGCATCCCCTCGATCGCTTCACAAGCTGACTGACCTCCGGTGTCTCATCGTCGTTGCGTGCTGCTCGTACTAATGTTAGCCGTAGAGGAAGTAATCCCGCTCTCTGTCGCCCTTCTAACCAGTCGCATAGCTCTTGGAGGCAAGTTTGGATATGGCGATCATCGCCTCTCAGAACGACGCGCAACTCCTCCAGATCAGTCCAAAGTCCAGGAGTATACCCGTCCCCAGAATACTGACCGAGGAATGGCATGAAAAAACTGGTCTCGGAACTGGACAATGTGACAAGTGTAGCGCCAGGAAATGCCTGGATGAGCTCGCCGGCCTCTTGGGGCATTAGCGTTGTTCTTTGGACATTGACGATGCGGACTGCTGGATATTGGAGCCGTGCCAACGCGGAGTCAAAGATTGTCTCCCACGACCAAGCTACACGACGCATCCCGTTGAGGTCCCCGAGAGTGAAGGTATGTAAGGCGGGTGCAGAAACAAGTTCCAGCAAGTGTCGAAGGGAGGACTGTCTGACATGAGAGTGATAACGAAGTTCCATGATCTGCAGGTTGGGGAGCGATATGCTTTGGATCTCCCCAATTTCATCGAACGATGTGACATTATCCTGTAGCACCAGCCTCCGCAGGCTCTGTGCCGATGCCAGTAGGTGGTGTAGGATATTATAGGGAATTATTGGGTCCATTCCCCGTCGTCCTCTGTTGTATATGCTCTGTACAGAAAGGTATGTCAAATTCGGAACTATGAACGGCTTGACGATACGAGTAGCACGAAGAATGAGAACCTTGAGGTTGGGCTGGCAAGAATGACCGAAGTTTGAGAGACTGACGATAGAGTACAGAGGCGCCGCGATGTGGATACTTTCGAGAGAGACTGTTTCCGCGCGTGCTAGGGACTTGTAAAGGCCGATGCCAAGGCCTTTTAACGTCAAGGCACGCCAGCGGCCAGCTTGTCGGACCAGCTCGTCGACTCCGTGTGAGATTTCACGACCGTCTGCATAGATGTCGAGTGGGTGGTTGGCCGATCGGCGAAGATAGGGAATCAAATATTTCGAGTTTCGAGAACTGATCTGCGACCAGAGGTCGGGGGATTGCACAATCAAAACTCTCCACCGTCGACAAATGCAAGATAAGTTAATTGTCGTCGGGGTTGTGCGTGTGTTAGAGAATATAGTTTCCCTGAATATGGCCAGCAACATCTCATTGGGCAGGGTGGAGATTGGTACAAGCATGTTCTGTTGCTCATCCCGCGCAGACCGCTTCTCCGACATAGTCGCCCTAACCTTCTGCAGCTGTTCGACGAGGTTGCTCTCGAGCTGTGCTAGCTCGAGCAGGTGACCGTCGAGAAAGCAAATGTTTTCAACGATTGCTTGTGTGTCGATTCCGATACTCGACATCGTGAGCCTGGCTGGGTTCAGCATTTGATCAATACGCAAGTCGAAGCAACACAATTGCAACTTACTGGAATCTGAACCGAACAAGTGATGTGTCTGATACAAACGCTCTCCCAAGTGATCAAGCTTCAAGTTCCCGAGGAGAGGTCGGTACAACTTGGTCTCAAGTTGGATAGTCGAAGCTCGTCGGAGACTCGATTACTCGATTACTCGGAATAAGAATAAGTACGAGCCTGAGGGTGGAAACTTGCCCTGGAAGCAAATTGGCTCAAGTGAGCGTTATCCCAGACAGCCGCATTTCCGTCGCCGCGGTGTGTAGGCCCAACCCGAAGCCCAGTAGGTACACATCACGCATGAAGTTATGCCACTTTGGTATTATTCCAACATTAATTGCTCGCAGACTCAGCCTGACGGACTTGGAGTGACGGCGGAAGGACTGATACGGCTTCACGCAGTGGGATTTTGGGCCAGGACTACTACTGTCCACGTCAGTGCGCTGTACTCATACAAGTCCACACGATTTATAGGGGCACCTGCTCACCTCCCCATCATCGCCCAGCCTGAGCGAGAAACTACTGTTCCAAGCCACTGTGTATACATCGGTCCTTTGCGTCGCAATCAGCCTCATGGCGGCGAAGAAAGTTCAAACAGTATTTCATCATTTCCACTATCGAGCACCGTAAGTTAAGACACTAATTAGTACACCAGACCGCTACAAAGAAAGTGAGCTAATTGCTACAGTTCATGGGATGGAAGAGGGTGACAACGAATAACGAAAAGAATGCGAGAAGCAATCGGTCAACGACGCTCCGGTTGATCATGTCAGATCTTCAAGTTTCGTAAAGGGGTTTAGACAGAGGATGCGGGGACAGTGGTGTTGCTCGGAAGGCCGGTCTGCGCGGTCTTGGGAGCGCTGGAAGTAACAGCAGCAGAGGTGACCGCAGGTTGAGAGGGCTGCGAGCCACCAATAGACGTTGTGGTAGTCGTAGTACCATTCTGACCAGCTGCGACAACGGTGAACTAAACAAGGACAAGTCAGCCCGGCGATTCTAATAGCATAAATTAAAATCGCACTCACGTAGATCACGTCATCCAGGGAACCGTGCTGAGCGACTGGCACAAGAACGGGCTGGTGGTTCATAGCACTGTTGATGGTGGACATCTTGTACGTTCCCTCAGGAAGCCCACCAGTGACATTGGCATAGAGCTGACCCTTGGCATCGGCTTTGCTGTTCAAACCAACAAAGAATGCGAATTTGGTAGGGTCGGTGGGAGTGGTCTGAGTAAGAGAGTCAAGAGCCTCAATGACAATGTGGGCGTGTCCCTGAATCTGGCCAGAGGTGGGGTCGAGCTGTTGTGGAGCGGCGAAGTAGTTGGTGTCGGGGTTAACGAAGAAACCAGTCTCCATGCCCCTAATGGCCAGCGTGACTTCGAAGGTGGTGTTGGCGGGGACAACGGCGAGGTTAGCGGGGCTGACGAACTTGGCACTTGGCATGTTCGAGGTGGAGGGGATAGCACCCATAGGAGCAGGGTTGCAGGATCCGTTCTTGATCTGCTCACCGTTAGTGATGGGCAGGTTGGGAAGCGTGGCACAGTAGTTGATGAAGTTGTTGGTGGACGTGAGCGAGGGGACTTCACCAGCCTCTGATGTGTTCGTGTTCTGTCCGTTTTGTGCAAAGTTGGGAGCAACCAGAGAAGAAAGGAGAGTCAACGAAGTTTGAGCACTGCTCGAGTTGGTCGAACCAGAACCCGAACCGGTCGTTGTGGTGCTGGTGGGGGTGGGGGTGCCTGAGGCAGTGGTACTGGCAGTCGTGGTACTGTTAGCGGTGGCACCTGTGGCAGCAATGCGTGCATTGACATCGGATTGGGTCGTGCAGGTGATGCTCGTTCCGGCAGAGTTTACTAGGGGCAAGGCCGCACAACTAGTGATTGATCGACAATAAGTCTACATACCATCACCATGGACAAAAGTAAGACTTACATCAAGCCAGTGTTGCAGGCCTGTAGAACATATTGACCGTTAACACATTGAGCGAATTCGTTGTTGACGCAAGCATCTCCCGAGGTACAAGGTGACGTAGGAGTCAAAGTCTGGAACTGATTGCTGTAGGGAAGAGTTAGGGGAGATCCTGCTGGAAGGCAATGTCGAGAACTTACTTCAAGTTAATGGCGTCAATGCCATTCTGTAGCTGGAAGCTACTCGAGACACGTCGTGTAAGGGTCGGGCGAGCCGAGACGAGGGAGGAAAAGATGAGAGTTGTCAAAGCAATGAACTTCATGGTGTTGACGTATAGGTAGGATACGTTGCAATTCGGATTCAGGGCCGTTAGTCTGTCGAAGACGAGTGAGTTGGCAGGTGGCAGTCAATGCCTGAGTTACAATGAAGGTGAGTGGAAGGGAAAGGAAAAGACTCTAGGTCTGGAGGCTTTAAAGACGTGAAGAGCGTTGAACGCAGTGAAGAGATTCGCCGTCTAAGCCTCAGCCTTTATACTCTTGGTGGGGTGTTTGCAGAATGTTCAACATTGCGACGGAAATAGCACAAACAATGGGTCGGGACACAATGGTTCTTTCCGCACCACAATAGCGAAGCGCCTACCTATATGGTATCGCAATGCCGGACATGGTCCATGTCGGCGGTCTATTTCTGACTTTGAGAATCCTTATTGCCGTGGTGAAATATGAAGTTCTCCATGGACACGGTCAGTTCTTTTCGTTGTTCTGAAAAGTTGTACCTCTTTGTATATTTTTGAAGCCGTGACGGAGCAGAGCCAAAACGAACGGAAGCTCTTTTGTTCGTACTTGGTTACCAAACAAGGACAAGTCTAATATCCTGTGTAATCTAATCTTATCTTTCCCACAGCCTGATCTGAGTCGATCAGTCAATGAACCTTTGACTCTTCCAGTCTTCCGGAGCTCTCTCATTGACTCGCGACGCAGGGCGTCAGTACTTGTATTTGCACGTAAGAAAATATAATTCCTCGGCATGGCGCAGACTACGGTCATAGTCGATGCTGTACGATAACCATTTCTTCCAATTTCATAACCGCTCTTCATCTCTTCTATGTAGATCCTTTTCGATCTGGATGGGTAACCGTTCTATCTGAATGTGACAAATTCAGCGGAGGCTAAGCACATCGCGTCCAGTACCCTGATAGACTCGACACCAGGTGTCTACTACGCCTGGGATGAATTCCGCAAACGCTATACCCACTTGCCGGATAATGTCGCTCACCTCACTCACGGGAGGCGGTTGAAAGACACTTTGAGCGAGTACTGCCATATAACCGATGAGACTGAGTTGGAGGTGGGCCCGCATCAGCTTGTGCGTGTAAGGATGGTAATTTAGTCCATTCAGAACGAAATCATGCGTTTTGAGACGCTTGTGGTCAATCAGAGGGGCGGACTCGGTCCCGAAGTCCTTAAGGGCGCACAGAAATTGCTGAACCAGGTGGTCGTCAATCGTGACTTTTGATAAAGGACAGCTGCTCACCCCCTGGGTTTAGCTCAATGACATAGCACCAAAGAAATGGACTATCGTTACTTCTGGTATGTGTCCCCATTTACGTGAAGTCTCAGCGTACTAACTGGTCAACCAGCCTCCAGGTTCTATGCAAGCCAAGCCATTCCAAAGTGCTCTTTGCCCATACCTCAAGTCGACAAGTATCCTCAAGGCCGCTACGTAACAGCCGACGATGTCACCGCAGGAAAACCCGAGCCAGCCCCTTATTTGGCAGGGGCAGCAACACTCGGGGTGGACGCCAAACATTGTTGGCTTTGTTATCTGATCAGCGTGATCGACTTTGATGTCCGTCAGGTCTCGTTTTTGAGGATGCACCGTCAGGGCTCACAGCAGGGCGTGCCGCTGGTGCGAAGACACTTGCCGTCTGTACCTCCCACTCGTCCGAGTCCCTCCAGAAACTTGAGGTAGTTGATCACATAGTAGAGGACCTCGAGCGGTAGGTCTTTTCACGAGATTGCAGGGGACTCATCGACTGAAGCGGCATTTGGGCGTATTTTCAGGGTCTCTGTAAAGTTGATAGGTGAGAAGATAGAAGTTACGCTTACTACAGTGCTACCAAACTAGAATCACTGGCTTTATCCGGGGAATATCTCGTTCTATGAACCGTAGAATATGGGCGTTAAGTAGAGGTGTTGGGATTTAGCGGAAACAACTTTGAATTGTTACCAGGGGATATTATTCTCCAAGGGCATAATGCGGGGGCGTCGAAAACCCAATGACGAAAAAGCCGGGTCCGCCCGCGTCATAAGCCCGAGAACCCAGCTTCATAGATACGTGTATCAATATAGACGAGTCGTGTCATAGTGCCGTCTATCGAAACATGCGATCACAAAGGCGTCATGGCACGTTATCTAATTATTATCCGCTGTAGCAGCAAATGTTAGCGTCTCAAGGCGTCCCTTTCCCTTGCATTCCTTCTGCAACAGGTCAGTGAGGGTCTTGAATTGCGCTGGGTCGATGAGCATCACCTGACAATGTGCTCGTGAGATACAGTGTTTCAAAGACGCAAAGCTACTCACATATTCCCACATTTCTGCTTTCTCCTCTCGTTCGACCCGCTCAGCCGACGATTTGACTTGTTCCTCAAGGCGCTCCCCATCGGTTGCAGGAACAACAACACGGACACGCATGCGTGCACGCTGAATAGGCAACTTAGATCCACTTTGAATCAGTCGCAAAGTCTCCGACACCTGATCATAGCATGCGTATCAGTAAACAGGGGCCCGACGACATACTAAAGTTCACCTACTTGACTCTTGGCATTCTTGCCAACCTTCACGCTAACTCCTGCTTCGGCCATAGCCTTCTCGATCATGCCGACGGGGTAGGGGCGCTGGGTTGCAGGGTCGACGCATTTTTCGGCAACGAGAGTTGCGATTTCCTTCCGTAAGGAAGTAAGGTCGTGTTCACGCTCTTTCTCGCCGACTTGCATCTCTCCTTTCTTCAATATCTAGAGGGTGACCTTGAGCGCAAATTTCTTGGAAGATGTAGGGAGCAGAATCAACCTCTTTGACAGCTTCGTCAACAGAAGATGTCCCGAAAGCCTTTTGGAGATCGTTCGACTTGGCAACCTCGCCTTTCGAGACGTTCATGAAAACATTTGAGATTTGGAGGACATCATCCAAATTTGTTTCCCTATTACGCAGTCAGTTACGGAGTGTCACCGGTCAAATTGAACTTACACTCCATTTCTCCATTCTTGTACTTTGTTCTTATAACATGCGATCTGCAAAGAGGAGGATTAGGGATTTCCTGCCAGACAATCGTCGGTATCGTCTGTAGCGCACCTCGAAGCGCTTTCCGCCTTTCTTCAGGCGAACGATCGAGACATTCGTGAGCCTATAATATCCATTAGCTACCCAGTTGTTTAGGAGCGCTCGTGGGTGGGCCACGAACTCACTTGATTTGGTTGGACGGTTGGTTAATCGGCATCGTGGGGCACCGGGAGTTGATACAGGTTGTTTGCTACGGATACAAAAGTCTCCTTTGAAAGTACAGTGATGATGGAAGATAGATAGATGTGAATGAAGGGAAAAGGAGAAAGTTATGTCTTAAGTACTTAAGAAATAGATTATCAAGTTGTCAGACGAGGTGTGACTTCATGCGGTCCCGGGTTACATAATCGTACCTTGAGGTGCAAAGGATTGTGGTGATGGCCCTGGGCAGTGCGAAGTCGCAGTCACATTCTTTCATTGCTAACACGCTGTCAGTCCCAGCAGGCACTTTCTTAACCTTCATTATCCACCACATTGTACAAAGAGTTTCTACTATCGTTTGCCTTGCACATAACACCCGGAGAAGAGTAGTTGGTCAACGTCGAAACCGATATCACAGCACTTGACACACCAACCGCAGCGAGATGAAGGGGTTCACCAAAGCAATCAAGCGGTGAGTAGCCTGGTAGTTTTTTGGCCACAGGTGGTAGAGCTGAGGTCGATGCATGACCTCCGTTGAAATCATTCTTCCTTTATGCGGCATTGATGCCGTTCATGGGAACTAACGATCATCTCTAGGACACCACACCTCGTCACCTCAAAAGTGGGGTATGCGAAGAGTAAGTAATATCTAACGATCATTCTGATTTGACTCATTTAAAACCTGCTCAGAGTCCTCCGATCCCGAATTTGATGACTTCAATCGTCATTTCGCCACCCTCGAGCAGGCTACTGAGAAGTTGCTCAAGGACACCAAATCGTTCACCGATGCAGTCACAGGTACGCACATGCCCCACATGCTCCATATGTCTTCATCCTCTAATGAAACTGATACGGGGTACAAGCTCTCTTCACTGCTGCCAATGGCTTCGCAAACCACGTTAACTTCATCTTCTCGCCATTATCGGGAGAACTCAGCCTCGCCAGCAAGCACCCCACTGCCGCCGCCACAGTTGCCAACACTCCACTGTACGCGACACACTTAGACGAATTGCGTTCCGCAGTCGCCCCAGAGCTTGAGCTGATCGAAAGCCGCGTCATTGGTCCTGTCAAAGAATTCCAGGGCGTTCTCAAGGTTATCAGGAAGACCATCACGAAGCGCGATCACAAGCTCGTCGATTACGATCGATTCAACAATTCGCTTATGAAGCTTCGTGACAAGAAAGAGAAGAGTTTGAGCGACGAAAAGAACTTGTTCAAGGTTGGTCAGTTGTTGTGTTCCGTGGCACTCGGCTGATCGTGGTCATTGGTTCTGTTACCGGCGACTAGCTCGAGCAAGACTTTGAGATTGCAACGAACGAGTATGATTATATCAACAACTCGCTGAAGGAGGACCTTCCACGGTTCATGCAGCTTTCTACTCAGTTCATCGATCCTCTATTCCACTCATTTTATTATATGCAGTGCGTCTTCCCTCTCTTTCTATTTAGAGACATCCTCAAAACTTCGGCTTACCAGGCTGAATATTTACTACCTTTTCCTCGAGAAGATGCATTCCTTCGCGGAGGGTCGGTACGATGTAACCAACTGCCCTGGTTCCCAGATCCAGTCGGATTATGAGAACAATCGAACTGATGCCTGGAGTCAAATCGAAGACCTGAACATCACAAAGCGCATTTTGTCCACTGGTATGTATTTTCTCTTATGACGCGATAAGCGGCCAGGACTGACCGCTTGTTTTAGTTAAACTTGTCCAAACGAGGCGCGCAGAAGGAGGCGGTCCTTCTGGTTCATCTATCGGGCGCTCTCCAAGCGCGGCAACTACTTCAAGTGTTAGCTCGCGTTCTATGCCACCGTCTTCGCGCGTGCCGGCTCCGGCCGCTCCGTCATTCATCAAGAAAGCGCCTCCGCCACAGCCGGGTCAACAAGCTGCCCCACCACCTCCGTATACCGCAGTAAGCAACGGGGCTAGTGCTGCTGCGATGAAGCGACCGCCCCCGCCACCTCCGCTCAAGCCTAAGCCGCAACCGGAGCCAGCTGTTGAGTACGTTACAGCATTGTATGACTTCGATGCGCAGGTGCGTGCTATATATCTGTGGCCTTGGGAGTCGCTCTTACAGTGTCTCGATCTATCAGGCGGATGGGGACTTGTCGTTTAAGACGGGCGATCGTATTGAGATCGTGACAAAGACAGAAAGCCAGGAGGACTGGTGGACTGGACGTGTTAATGGTGCACAGGGTGTCTTCCCTGGCAACTATGTACAGTAACAATGGAGATCTCGGTCATAAAGAACTTTGAAAATAGGTAGGACATTCGATAGGCACAGATGACATTATACATCTTGGTGGCGAACTTCACATTTCTCTGTCTGATCGTAAATTGACATACTACATATCACGACAACTTCAGACCTCTGGATCTCATTCCCTACAAACCAAGTGTCTCCTGCACGGTCTTGAACTTGAATCCTGGATAAAGCTTATTCGCCCCTCCTGCAGGTTCAGAGCCCTCTTTGTTAAGAAGGTTATCCCATCCCGTGCTTCCCGCACCGGTGTCGAAGCGTCTTTGGAGGTACTCTTTGATTTGTGCAGCAGGGACGTTAGTCGGGATGCTCGTCACAAACTCGATGGGAGCCTTCCCTGCGTACAGAGCGCCGATTTCGCGGAGGGATCCGCGGTGACCCTCGATACGCAGGATGGTATCGTTCAATTGGGACGGTGGAAGTGCAGTGAGCACATATGCGAGGTATTCTGAAATCGCATGAGATGAGAGGAGGATTGGGAACTCTGGACGCTGATGCTTACCTCCGATGTCAGGGATAGCAGTGAAGGATATAGGGGCTTCGCCTTTGCCGAGGATCAAGAACTTGCCTGTCTCTTGGACAGCGGTGACGAACGGGATATATTCCTGGAACAGACCAGTCTGTTCGACCATAGATATCAGCTCAAACCCGTATCTCTGGCACGGAGGGAAAACCTACATAGAGACGGAGCGACGGCAAACCAATTGACCTCAAGTGGGCTATTCAACCAGTAAGCGTCAACACCCGAGTGTGTGTATCATCGGTCAACACTTACCAGCCGTCTGATTCTTCAGTCCCAACAACCCTTCCTCCGCACCTTCGGTTGGCATACCGAACTCAGACGGTACATATAGCTTCACACCAGCTGCCTTCGATGCATCTGCTAGTGGGATCTGAATCGCGAACCCATCTCCTGACACCGTGGAGATGAGAACGTCAACTGAGTGCTCTTTCAGCACGGCAGTGACTGCGCTGACATCTGTGTAATCAACCGGTATGACTTTGGCGCCTTCGGGAAGGGATTTCGAGGAGGAGGGGCGAGTGAGAACGATGACTGAGGCCGCCGAAGCGCCGCGTGCGAGGAGAGACTACGTTGGCCATTGGGGCCCTCTTCGTTAGCTATCTGAGAGTTTCGCCGGTGAGGAAGACCTACCTTGACGATGGGAACACCGACTGTGCCCCCTACACCAGCGACAGCAAACGACTTGAAGGTGTTACTCGACATAAAGGCGATACGGGTGGGACTAGTAATGAAAAGCGAAGGCGTTATCTTATTACTGGAGCTCACTGACGGTCCTGGTTAAATAGTCCTTCCCATTTCCCCAATGACACCATCTCGAACTCAAGATAGCCTAAGGCGCTTCTTCGTTACTCAGCTTACTTCCAATGCCTATAAGGTGGTACCATGGTGCAATCTCGCCGTGGCACTTGAAAAGTGCTAGATCTGGACATGCATTGATCGAGAACCTCTTGTATGAAATATGGCGCAACAATAATGCGCAATGGCGAGGAGCAAGGCAAGGCTGCTCCTGCATAAAACAATGCGCCTGTTGTAGTCCACAGCGACCACCAAATTTTGGAGGGGGCGTGCTCCCCTGCTGACTGAGAGGCTTACAAACGTAGGCAACCGTCGCAGTCCTCATGTACAGGAACTTCCCTCGTGTGATGTGTGCTCTAAACTTGCCTTTAAGTTTCAATTACGAGTCGGAGACAGTACTTGCAGACACTAACCTGACAACATAGAATATCAGCCTCATCAAGTCCAGGAGTCACCTGTCCATGGTAGGTCGTCGAGAGGGTTCGATTTGGGTAGGCCCAAGGTGTGGGAATAGCGTTGATTCTTAGGAGTCTGGAGCAACTGACGGTCTTGATCGGTCGGGCAGAGTATGGCCAAGGTAATATGCATCGCGGCAACTGAATGGTACGTAACGAACAACTGCTGAAAAACTCTTAGGCATAATACATTCAGTGGAAACTCCGTGGAGAAACGAGCTATTAGTTTCTACTAGTATGCCATAACTAGTACACCAGCTAGTCGTCTGTCATTCCCTACAGGCCAAGTGTCTCTTGCACACTCTTAAACTTGAAACCTGGGTATAACTTATTTGCCCCTCCCGCAGGTTCAGAACCCTCCTTGTGTGTACGGAAGTCCCATCCTGTGCTTCCTACACCCTCGTCAAAGTGCCCCTGGAGGTATTCCCTGAAGGAAGCATCGGGAACGTCGCTCGGGATGCTCTCGACAAAATCGACGGGGGCCCTCGAAGCGTACAAAGCGCCGATTTCACGCATGGTTCCGCGGTAGCCCTCAATGCGTAGCGCAGTATCGTTCAACTCTGCCGGAGGGAGTGCGGTTAGCACGTATGCGAGGTAAGCTTGTGAAAGTCGCAAGTGTCAGGTAAGAGGCATACACCGGAACTGCAGATGCCTACCTCCGACGTCTGGGATGGAGGTGAACGAAACAGGGACATCGCCTTTTCCAACGATCAGAAACCTGCCTGTTTCTTCGACAGCAGCGAGCCAAGGAATCCATTCCTGAAACAGACCATTCTTCACAGCGGGACATCAGCTCGAAAGTAAATCTTCGGTGCAGAAAGAAGAGCTCACGTAGATGCGAAGCGAAGGCAAGCCAATAGACTTCAAGTGCACTTTTGGATTGGTGAGCGGCGTCAATCAACACTTTGTGCATCAGCATCACTCACCGGCATGCTGATCTTTTAGGGCTAGCAGTCCCTCCTTCGCGCCTCCAGTCGGCGATCCGAACTCAGACGGCACAAACAGCTTCACACCGGCTGCTTTTGAAGCGTCCGCTAAGGGAATCTGGGCTGCGAAACCATCTCCAGAAAGCGTGGAGATGAGGACGTCGATCGAATGTTCTCTCAACACTGCAGTAACTGCGCTGACGTCCGTGTAATCGACTGGAACGACTTTGACACCGTCGGGTAGGATTTTGGTCGAGGTGGGGCGAGTAAGAACTATCACAGAAACGTTGCGCGCGAGAAGGGCCTGTGTTAAACGAGGGTCCACCATAATAAGCTTCCCAGAAGTCCCCTGAGAATGGGTGCACCTGCCTTAATAATGGGAACACCGACTGTGTTTCCTACCCCTACAAGAGCGAACGATTTGAAGCTGTTGGCGGACATGGCAATGATATATTCAACAAATGGTGGAGGGGCAACCGAAACCAACTGTGGGCAGATGCAGTCATTCGCGAAGAACGCGCTCATTATATAGCCCAGTGGCTTGCCTCAGGCGGCAAATCAACCCTATCCCGGGCTCAAGCTTACGCTCGAGACTGCTGGTTACTCAGCTTAGGCTTAATAATACCAAGTCATACTCGATCAATGATGTCGACATACCAGTATACGCCATTTGCGGAGACAACGGAGGAAGACAAAGACGGTAGGCTCGCTGCATGAAACTTGGCTCCGTCCTCACAATGGGACGGCACAAGGTTCTAGCTTACACTCGAGGTCATATAATTGCACCCTGCCATGTTTCACCGATTGTTGCTTCAGGCCCGGTACCGAAGCTGCAACAACTGCGGGGTGTAGAACCTAGAACACCAACCCCATATGGAGTAAAGCACCTCAACGGGACATAACTGGGAGGACCAATCTAGTTGTCAGATAGCCAGCATACCATGTCATGAACCAATTTTCATGTAAAGTATCACCAATTGGAGACTTGCCAGGCACCAGGAAAGAGGGCCACAGTGTACTCTGTGTCCATCTCCCCGATACTTGGTAAGTTTGCTTTATGGTCACTTAAGACTGGCATCGAGCAGAGTGTTTGACGTGGAGATTCAGAAGCTGCGCGAACTGCAGAGGCGCAGAACTCAAATAGTCAGCCTGTGAAACTTGCCAGGTGTCTGGCAAATAGCAACTCGGTTGCCCTTTCACCCGACACCTGGCAAGTCTACTTTCTGGTCGTGTTCGATGGGAGATCCGAGTGCATCTGAGTAGGAGGCCATCGATTTTCCTCGCGATTCCAATTGACAAGGGTTGGATACTGTCGGACCAGTTTTTATCAATATTATCATCGGAGCGAGCGATAAATAAGGTAGACACGATAGAGCTTACCTCAAGGTGTCGATTCTTGGAGAAAGTTTCAGGTTCGACCTATGTAAAAGATGACGATCGTCAATCAGTCCGATGCGTTGGCACTCGAATCCCTTGTATTAATGCGAGGTGGCAACGCTATATAAATTTGAAGTCCGATTCATGAACCTCGGACGAGCACGTGACCCCACTGCCACGTGCGATGACATACTGTTCTCCTCTCAACCCGACGTCATACCCGCCGTATTGAAAAGTATATAACCTCGAATATTTATCCACGGCTTCACATTCTAAACGCATCTAATTTACCAATCTCCCCCCTCGTATCCTCACTCTAGTAATATCCGCCATGATGCGTATGGCCGCTTCTCAAGCTACCCGGAGTTTGCGCTCCGTCCGAGTCCACAACTTGGACCCATATACCCGTCATATTCATGTCACCTCAGTGGCTTCAAAATCTGTAACGGGGAAGGTCTCAGAAGTAGCTGACAAGGTCTGTGATCATATGGCTGATATTTGGATGCTTTATGAACTGTCGTGTCTCTCTCAGCTCAACAAAAAGGTCGGACAAGGCCTGGCTTCGGCAATAGAGACCGGAGAGAAGGCTACGGAGAAGACTAAGGAAACTCTTGGTATAAATGACGCATTACTTGTTCGGGACTTCGCTGAAGGGGCGTTCATTAGGATCGTCAACAGAGACTGCGAAGCAGAAGGCCGAGCATGCAAAGCAGGCGGCACATGAGACCGGAGAACACGCGAAACAGACCGCACAGCAAACAGGAGAGCAAGCTAAGCAAAAGGTCAACGAGGTATATAAAATGGTTCATATTCGTGGTATGCAAGGGCTCACGTTCCTCCAAGGCTGGTTCAAAAGCAAGAGAAACCAAGGAAGACGTCAAGAGAGATTTGTAAATCGATCCATTGCGTTTGATCGACTGCATTGTAGCCTGGCAACAGGCCTGCACAGATGGAGACGACAATGTCTAAACCGCTCTCACCCCACTGTATCATAGTACTGTAACTAAAGCTTGAAGAACAATCTTGAGTTAGCGATGCCCATCCGCGACTGCAGACGACTAATCTCCTGGTATCAATAGACGGTCTTCGTGACTACGAGACTCGGAGTTGCGCAAGGTCCATCAGAACCCGTCAACGAACATCAACAAATCCCTATCTATATGCATCATTACGCTGCAGGGCTAGATAACTGAGTATCTTGCAGTGCACGCATGGATGTTTCAAGAACGCACGTAATTCCACCGCACTTTGGGACTTTCTCGCCTGATCAAGGTCGCGAAACTTCTTGCACTGTTCACATCCAAGGAGTTCATTGCACGTCCAAGTTGATCAATGCTGCAACCAATCTGGAGACAGGTCCTATCAAATGGGGGACCAATAGTATCCTTGACGGTGATTTGATGCGCTGGGCTTAGTGAAATTGTCAACTTGTAAGTCGCTTGTTCCGGTGCCGATTGCGATGAAGTTATTCACGTAATGGTTAGATACTCAGATACGTCGTTAACCCAATAAGAGGGACTGTTACCCACCGAATGTACCAGTAGATCATAGAGGGTGGCAACGAACTATGCGAACGTGGGGTATCATCTACTATACCCCAGATACGTGATGAAGAGAGATTAACGCTGCGCGACTGACCTTTGAGGTTCCAGAACACTGGGTCAAGGCGATACATAACATTGGATATCCTGACCACGGCTGGGAATATGATGCCCCGTCCGACGTACCGAAAGAGCGGTATGCATCAGTACAGTCTTGATCTGGACTAAAGGCGGGGCTCACCTGACAAAAGCGCGCTCGGGAGTGCGGACCTGGTGGAGGTTACAGGGACAAGACGTCGGTTTCGGAGCCGTGATGCGGCAAGTCGAAGATAAAATGATACACTGCAGACGGCGGTGAGAGCGGGGTCCATGTCATTTGGGGCACTTGATCTTGTCGTACATGTCCCGGCGATCACATGTCACCTAACCAAGGTCAAGGAACAATGGCAGGAACGAGACTTAGATCTCGGGGAGTGGAGTGAGCCGGATAGATCGCTTTCGTTATGTGCTGCCTGCGTAACACCGCTCAGTCCGTGACCATCGTGTTGGGAGGTGCTGACTCTATCATCCTGGGGGGGACCTGAAAGTGGGCAGGCGCGGGTGCTCTGAGTGGTGGCAACGGAGGCCGCAACTGAAAGTTTTCAAAGAAAGTTGCCGCAACAAGGAGGACTGTACTGCGTCCGCGGGATTTTAGTAACTAAAATTGATAGACTGATATGATTATGTGTAAGTCTCGAAGCACTGGACGGGTGTTCGCGACGTGATTAAAGACCAGGGCGCCGATTCAGGGGAAAGTCGAAGTTGAGAAGCGGAACGGAGCGTACTGTGGGCAACGTCGTCATATGCAGAGGTCGTGTGTCTACCCCGCATTCTGAGGTGAGATACCGTAGGCATCGTCAGGCACGAAGCGAATAAGCATCAAGTGAACCCCTCGCTCTCCACGGCAGATCCAAAATGGACGAGGGGCATTCTGATGGCTAGAAAAGGGCAGATCATTCTCAAGCCAAAAGTACACACATGTACTTACAGAGCAACCTGACAAAGGTCGACCGACCGACGGAAGTAACGGATCATCTGAAGAAGCGACGTGGGGAATGGACCTTCATCGGCATCCTTCGGTGTTTAGCCTCGACTTGTGTCGAGGACTCGATCAAGTCTATCATCCGCGATATACCAATCTAGAAGCATTTCAAACAGGACTGTTAGGTCACCCGATGGACTCATCAGAGAAGACCGAATTGCTCAGAGGTTCTGTCACATGAAATCGTCAGAGGGGGCGTTCGGACATAGAGAACCGAATGCGATGCTACCGCACAAAAGGTCGCTAGCACCGTGTTTACGGGGCCCGCGGACAAGTACTAGTCCCGGCATCTTGAAGTAAAGCCGAGTATGTTTTCGAGAAAGTCTTTTTTCGCAATTGCGTATTCATTTGTTTCGGATGCTCTGTGATGAAAGGCGCCCCGTCGTTTGTCTGGGCATAGAGCGGCAGGAAGGGTGCCAACAATCACTAGGCACATGTTGAGAAGCCGCGGTACTGTGTGCTCCAGGGGGAGAGCATGCATTCGAGGCGCGTCGAGGCCAGAGCAGAATTACCAACCTGAGACAAGACTCGGAGTGGACGGAACTCATGGCCTCTAGGCAAGGTCCTACAAGGAGCATCCCGGAAAACTGTCAGCAGAGCCGACATAGCCCAAGGGTGTTTTCAATCACCGACCAAAAATACCATAGCATGATCCAAGAAGGACCTATAATCGTCTTCCATGACAAAGATCTTGTTACCTGTGAGAATACGATGTCCGTCCACAAGTGCTCAGCGCTCAGCGCTCAACACGTCAACGAGCGGAAGCAAGCGTTTCGACACACGTGACCTTGATCGACTATTTCTGTCAATCTGATTAACCAAATCGGTACATATAACAAGAGTCGGAAGCTGTTCTCATATCCCGGAAAGTGCGTTTCGGGCCACGGTTACTCTCTCGCTCGCGCCATGGAGATACTGGCTGTACCTACCAAAAGCTCCGGAAATTGTGCCTGGGTGCAGGCTTGACTACAGCTCCATCACGAGTTTGGCGAAACGCCGCAGGATAGCGGACCAGAATCAACGTCACTAAAGTAGTTTTCCAAGATCCTGTCAGGGGAATGAGATCCGGGGCATATGAAGCCTGTACGGCACTCCGTTCATCACCTGCCTCTTCGATGTCTCCAAAGTTATAAAAGGCCCTTGAAGACCTCTCTGTCAAGCAGACAAACAACCCACCTGTCTTCTACAGTCAAAGCACTAAAACACTCATCTTCTTCGACTTCCAAGTCTTTTTACCTGCAAACAATGTCGCCTCTGTCATCCTTCAAGAGACTTTCCATCAGCAGCACCAAGGTAAGCTACCCTAGACTGACTAGTTAGACCACCCAATAACAAGCTTTCTATTTGCCCCAGAGCTCCCAGAGCTCTAAATCAAGCAACTGCTCTGTCTCAGTCTATGCCCACCCATCCCCACTGGACATCACTTATGCAGTAGTAAGTCAAAATCATGATCTAAAATCAGTTCGATGGTTCTAAAAGTTCCCAAGAACATTCAACCATTGTCCCCAACGACATCCTATATGTCAGGGAGCGCTAGCTCCAATGACGGCGGTTATGTCAGTCCTATTTACATCTCCATATCACAAGAAGGAACTTACCGTTATCTGTTTCAGGCTGAAATGCTCGATGACGACAACATGTCGTGGGGCACGGGCAAAACATCCCAATCAAAGCACTCCAAACGCCGTAGCTTCAGATTATTCTGATGCCTTACGCCTGGCTATTGAAGATACCCCCCCCCCGCCACGTCTAATTTAAGAATATATTATGTATCATGTAGTTAATCACGGGTCAACGATTGTACGATACCAGACACACGAATGCACACGTATTTCATCGAGTTTCATTGGCGGAAATTTTCTCAATACTGCAGGTCGGAACATACAGGGGGGGCCACACCGTGTCAACACACAGTACTAAGCTGAATTTCACACCTGCACTGGGTGTTCCCGAAGTATCTCAGAGCTGCAGAAGCTCGGGAAGCCGCGCCTGAATTTGAGGTCAAGCCCTGTTCTCGCCGGCGGGGAACTCAACTCAGGCAACGTATTATTCTCAAAAAGTACCCATGTGACCGAAGGTGTGGTAGCTGTGCGTATCTTGGTCGCGCGGAGTCGGGAAGAGAAGCAATAGAACGTACCACACTGCTGGCAATCCGAGATTTGCAGACCGCAAGGACACTGCACCCCGGGGCTTGCGGTAGTGCGGCACTAACGTACTGACCAGATGCTTCTGGATGTGCGACATGAGGAGGTTCTACCATGCCCGTGATTTTCAAAACCGATGCATGTGGTGAAAGCGGAAAATCACATCCCGGTCGTGCAGAAAAACGAAATGCCATACGGACCGCGCCGCACACTGCGTGGATGGATGGGCTTCTCGATAATCGAGAAAATACGAAAGGAGATCGGGACCACTTCTCGCCCTTGTGAGTACCGTCGGCAAGGCCTATACCATATGCACCTTGACCCTTGATGTCCTGACGGAGAAAGAACCAAAAGTCAATGTGTTTAAGTCCGCGCCGATTGTCGTGCAACCTAACGTCGGCGAATCTCTATGTATATGGCTCATGTCTTTCCATTCACTGCAAAGCGCAGGAAGACTACGGTGAGAACTTCCGTAGTGCTTAATTATAGGAGCAAGGCGTCGGCATGCATTATAGCGGTAATATCGGGATAGCTGATAGAAAGGAAGTGAAGCCTGGAGTGGATTATCAGATTGAATATCAGAATAACGGTACCCGCCGTGTATTACATGTTGTCCCGAGTTTTAAATTGATATGAAAATTTTCCCGCCCGAGTCCGAGGTTCTGTGACTGCCAGCAATCCCAACTGCATGGACATACGGCGCGGTGAGCGCTGCACGCGGACCGCCACGAGGCACCGAGGGAAAGAAGTGGTGGGCGGAATACCGTGAGATGGGAACTCCAAGTACTGCATGCCGCGGGCTGGGATGCCAGTTCTGTAACTGCGGACGCACCTGCACCATACTATTCATAACTTTTGAGGGTCACGATGACTGTCATTGAAGCTAGATCAGTATATAAAGGGATACTTCTTACGATAGATGATCAGACCATTCCACTTTCCTTCACTCTTGCTACCAGACAGTCAGCAGAGTCTGGTTGTGTCCAAAATCACCGTTCAAAAGATTTGACAGCACAAACCAATTAACGCATCCCTTTACGCTTTTTACGCCTTCATCATGTTCTCCTTCTCAACACCCTCCTGGCTTCGCAATGATGTAGGGATATCCTAGTACTTTGAGTCGCTTATCGACTGACCTTCGTTTCAGAGGACCGAGCACTACTATGACGAGAAGAAACCTCGCAAGGTGTCTAAATTCATCAGAACCTTGAAGTCATGTTTCGGCCACGGCTTCGACGTCGATGCTGTGAGTAGAAAAAGCCCCCTTGTCTTCTCGCTTGAGCTAGATCTTTCTGTAGCCTTCAAGAAGTGATTACCAAAGGAGCAGGGACGCCGCAACGGGGTTCGAGGGAGAGGAAGTCTATGGTGTAAGCCCTAAGAGTCGTGGAAAAGCCCGGTCTAATGCCAAGATTCATTCCGCAGGTCCAAGCAGAATACCTGGATGAAGATGATATGGCCTGGGGGAAACCCAAAAAGTCCTCTAGGCGTGAGAGAAAGCGAAAACATGAGCGAGGCTATGGTGAAGACCATGAGCGTGCTTGCTGGTGATTTTTGGACGACGGACAACGTAGCATACCTTTACGAACATATCACTGACCGTATACCCACATGTACCATAGTAGACATTCACGGACACAAGGACTTTTTCCAGCCATAACCTACCGAGCTTGAGGGCGGTCTGGCTTCACCGTGATCATGATGCATGATGCATGATCATCGCCGGTGATGATGGGGAGACGTTAGAATTCGGGGTGTCGCCATTGGCCAGCAAGAAGGTTGAAAGGTGAGAAGAACGCGTCGCTAATCGGGACTTCCCTTTTCAGTCCGGCTTCCTCCTGACCAAAGTTATCCTTCAGGTTGCCTTCAGGCTACAATCATCTTGGTTTCTCACCTGCTCCATCAGCGCTGTCATGTCCTTACCGCCTGTGTTCTATCACTATTTTCAAACACCTCTTCCTTACGCGAGAACGCTCGCTTTGCAAGAGAGACTACATCAGATACAGCTCGCTTCACGTCGCACGTCATCCCACCAAGATATTCTATTACTCCTACAACACCGGCCAGTTTATACAGCAGGGCGGCGGCAAACGGACGATGAACTTCAAGCAGAGCGCTCTCGGCTGACCAAGACCGGCGCTGACTTTGTCACGACCTCACGAGGCGGTCAATTGACATATCACGGGCCCGGGCAACTTGTTGGATATCCTCTTCTTGACCTTGCCCGTAGATCTCCACCCATGGGCATACGCGACTACATTTGCAAAATGCAAAAAATGATTCAAACGCATCTGATGAGCGCCCACCAAATAGAGCATGTTCCTTCAGATCATACTGGCGTATTTTTGGACCCTGTGACGAAGGTTGCCAGTATCGGCGTTCAAGTACGCCATCGACTCACAACGCACGGATTTGCAATGAACGTCACCAAGGAGCCCTTGGAGTGGTTTGATAGGGTGGTGGCATGCGGCTTAGCGGATGTGAGAGCAGGTTGCATAGAGTTGGCGGCCGGCAGGCAAATTCAGGTTCAGGACGTGGTGGAAGGGGTGGTTGGCGCGTTTGGGCAGCTCTATGAGAGGAACATGGAGGAACTGAGACTGGAGTCCGCGGGGGAAGCTGGGGAGGCTATTCTAGCTTTGGAGGCAGAGGCTTTAGCAGCAGGGAGCTGGCCAACGTCCCCCACTTCTTGAAGTGGCTAGCGTCGTTTGCATGGATATCGCATTGCCCGAATCCTCAAGGGTGATGTACTTGCGCTGGGCAAACAATAGTCCAGCTGATGCCCGCGCGCCGAATAATCGATCTTGCTTCGACCTAGATGCACAGATGTACTTCGCATTTAATTTGTTGCATACACAACAAAAATAAATTAAGTACACCGGTTGTAAGCACGGGGACCTTCAGATTACTTGGCTACCAGCCACGCATCTTCTGAGAGAGCAAACTTACGAGCTAAGCGGACTTGATGGTGCTTCCCAGAATTATTGCTTGGATGTCCTTCGAGCAAGTAACCGTCGGCAAAATAGCGGAAGCTCTTTGTTTTTAATGAATGACCAAAAAAGGCAAGAAGTATTGGGGACCATCGTTCGTCATAGGGGCGCCAGCGTCAACTGGGAAGGGTTTGTCTTTCTCTCCATCGATCGCTTACATTGACTTGCGTGTGAGCCACCGGCAGCCTACTTTGTACTCGCCGCTCAATCTAACAGTGGATCTTCGCAAAGTCTGCCGGCTCCGGGTGTTAGAAGAAGAGTGCAATCGTTGGCTTTTGAGCGGTAAGTGCAAGGCGTCAGCCTGTAATACATCCCTCACACTTTCCCGGAAGACAGGAGAAATAGAACATAATCCCTCGCAGGCGAAACATGCGCGTACTTGTCCTCGGAGCGACAGGTGCTGCTGGCGTGCTCCTCATTGAAGAAGCACTCGAAGCTTCGCACACCGTCGTAGTCTACGCTCGTTCTCCAGAAAAGCTCTCGGAGAAAACCCGAAGAGATTCACGAGTGACCATTCACAAAGGCGAGCTGACCGATGAGGCAGCCCTTTCGGTCGCGATGGAACGCGTTGATGCAGTCATGTCCGCTCTCGGTCCATCTGTTTCACGGGGACCGTTGCATCCCAGTGGAGAGCCACTCGCACACGCTTATTCCATGATCATCAGGCTCATGAAGACCCACGGCATAAATCGCCTTCTCGCCCTCGGGACTCCTAGTATCACAGATCCAAACGATAAATTTAGCCTGCAAATGTCCATCATTGTCGCCGGAGTCAGGACCCTTGCGCACACAGCATGGAAGGATGTTGTAGCCATCGGCGAAACCATCCGGAAGGAAGGGGACGCGCTAGATTGGACCATTGTGCGGGTACCCCTGCTGAGCGGTTCAGGGGACAAGGAGTTTGTTGCTGGATACGTGGGAGACGGAAAGACTGGGAAATGGCTGACGAGAGCAGGCTTCGCAGCTTTTACTGTGCAGGAACTGACCCGAAACGAGTGGGTCAAGGCGGCCCCGCTGATTACCTCGCCCTGATGCTTTCATACATACTGTACAGATTTATGCCGGAATGGCCTTCCGGTGTTCTTGTTCTCAGAACAGTTGCCAGGGCCTGTAGACTAAAAGTGTATCACAAGTCTGGTGACAGGAAGGTAGAAAATAACATATCACTTGATCCTACACTGTGACACTTGAGTGTTTCAACAGATCCTGCCAACTAAACTCCTCGGGCTTCTCGTGGAACTGCTTCAGCAGCTCCTCTGCCGCCGAATTCTGATCTCTACCGTCCGCCCTATCCTCTCCCCACAGATAAAATCTCTGAACTCCCATCGCCAGCAGCTGAGCGTCGATTTGGCTTAGAAGGAAGCGCCCTGATGTTTCTTGCCCTGGCTGTGCGGCCGCCGAAGTAGTTGAGGGTGTGATCTCTCCTCGGAGCAACACTATTCCGTGCGACTGCGCTAGGTCGGGGTAGAATGTCAGCACCAGGTATGGAGTTGCAAAAGATGTGCGAAGTTTGTATTCCTGGAGTGGAGTGAACAAAACGGTGGATGTGTGCGGGAGGTTGCAAGTGCCACCCGACGTCACAGGTTCGAAGAGGGCGGGTTCACTTGCCGAAGGCGGTGGTGGGGGTTCGTGGAAGTCCCACTGCAGAAAATAAAACTCGTGGGCTGTGCCACTGTCTCCATCTTCTGACGTATCTGGGGTAGACTCCCTCGGAACCGGTACAACGAAAACCGGATACTTTTTTGCAACACTCATCATCGTATTATAGGTCTCGATTGGGAGAGAGGCGCAGATGAATCCCCGTCCAGTACCCCCAGTGCGCGACGCATGGTATGCCGTCCAGAGTGCGGATACTTGTGATGAGGTATGAGGGGTGGCTAGTAGTCGAGGTACGTTGAGTATTGAGGAGAGCGGCTAGATAACCCTTTCAGCGGAACGACAAGCAAAGAGTATGCACCGCGTGGATTACGTTGCTTCAGAGACACACCTTCACTGGCGAACTGTCCTTGCGTGTTGGTGAAGTTCCTGAAGCTTTGCTAGACTCAGACTGTGCCTTCCCTTGTGGGGGTTCCTGGGCCTTTCGGATCGACGCTAAGGTGGATGCAGCCTCTTCCTTCTGCTTGCGTAGAGCTTCTTCGCGAGCTTGTGACCTCAACTTCTCCAAGTCTAAGCCTTTCCTGTCAAGGGAAACGCCACATTGCGATGCACAAGGTAATTTGATGGATCGATGGATACGAGCAACAAGCACATCATCAGCACGAACATTCACCTGTCAGAACAATGTCACGTAAACGAACGAGAACAGAAGATACCTCTCACTCTTTGGCCTTTTGCTGAAGTTTGTTTGCGTATTTCTGGTCATATGGAGCAGCACCCGAACCTAAATGAAGCCATCTAGCCAAAGCCGGGCTTCTGCAAGGCACCAGAGGTGCTCGAACCCTGCTGCGGCCGATAGCGAGAGGAATCCGGATGGACATGCGTTACCAATTGGTGCAAGCCTGCAAGGTGTAAATGCGTGTGCGAGAAATCAGCCCTTGATGATGCGGCTTCTTTATGGGCCTTGTCTTCGTCCTTGACAATGCCCAGGACCGCAATTGATCGCTCACCGGCCGAAGAGTTGTTTCCGAACACAACGCAGCTTGAAGTGGAAAAGTTGGTGGTTGAAGGCAAAAACCCTGCACGAAATTGGTACGAAAGCGGTGCAGTCAAAGTCACGTGAGGATGCCCTTACGATCGTGATCGAAGCCTGTTAATCATTTCCAAATACGAGCGACTTCCTGTCTCATATCCGCGATTTTACCAAGTCCCCGAGAAAATACTCGTAACGAGTTGCTCGGGATTTCAGAAAACCATAGCACTGTATTCGTGTACATTCAAATGGATACGTTTCGTTCAATGGTGGTCACAGCCTCCGTTGCCTAATTGTGCCACGAACACCTTGACCACCGGTGCTAGCGTGTTTTATCGACCCTGGGATATGTCAACGTCGTGTGCGGTGGTGTTAAGTAAGCAGACGAGTTTATGTTATCAGCCAATAGAAAGTCAACTGTTTATCTGGCGAGGACGACCCAGCGCAACTATGAATATCCACAGTGGAGAATGAGGCCAGTCATAGTTTTTTTTTCGCGCTAGGCTGACCTGCAGCGAAGGCCAAGGCGAAGAGACATCCCAGCCAGCATCGAAACACTTCTTTCCCTAGGCCTTGTCACGACTAAAATGACTATCAGCGACTTCCTTGGGAACAGTCCATTATCGAAGAGTGAGTTTCATGACCGGCTCGTATAAATAGGCAGATAGCAACATATACTGATTCAAGTACTCGTTATCTTGCACCAGGGGATGCCAGCCAGTGAGCCAATCACCTCCATGTGAATATGTCTTGATACTCAACCGTTATCTCTTTATCGTCCAGGTTTGACCGAGGCGATGTATCCTTTATCATCGTGGCAGGTGCCATGGTATCTTTCATGATACCGGGTCTTGGTTCGCAGAATTCCCTCACCTGGGTTGCGTTAACCCAAGCTGACCGCTAGATTTTTGCAGCGTTCCTGTACTCTGGTCTTGCAAGGAGAAAATCCGCCCTGTCCCTCATATGGGCCGTTACTGCGAGTAATGCCGTCTGTATATTCCAGTGGTATTTCTGGGGCTACTCCCTTGCTTTTTCCCCTACTGCCACCAATGGATTCATCGGCAATCTCGCCAACTTCGGTCTGATAAATGTCCTTGACAATCCGTCACCGGGTTCCCCTCTCATCCCAGACCTGCTGTATAGCTTTTACCAGATGGAATTTGCCTGCGTAACAGTGGGAATCCTGATGGGCGGGATTGCAGAGCGTGGAAGGGTTCTCCCCGCCATGATCTTTACGTTCGTGTGGATGACCCTCGTTTATTGCCCCCTCGCTTGTTGGGCGTGGAATATTAACGGCTGGGGATTTAAATGGGGTGTCCTGGATTACGCTGGTATGCCTTATCTATGAACAAACCTTATTACCTTGAAGCTAATATTCTATCTCACTGACAGGTGGAGGTCCTGTCGAGATTGGTAGTGGGGTTTCTGGATTTGCCTATGCTTGGGTCCTAGGTCGCCGGCAAGAAAATGAGCTGCTCAACTTCAGACCGCACAATGTGTCCATGGTCAACTTGGGCACGTTCATCCTCTGGTTCGGATGGCTCGGGTTCAACGGTGGCAGCGCCTTTGGTGCTAACCTCCGAGCTATCATGGCAATCTGGAACTCCATGCTCGCCGCTGCTTTTGGTGGCATCGTTTGGTGCCTCCTCGACTATCGCCTAGAGCGAAAATATAGTATGGTCGGCTTTTGCTCCGGAACTATCGCTGGTTTGGTTGCCGCCACCCCAGCTTCGGGCTACATCCAACCATGGGCGGCCGTCATCATGGGCACTGTCACTGGCGCAGTTTGTAACTACGCAACTAAGAGTACGTTCCTTTGTGATAGTTATTTAGATTTACCCCTGACCCCTCCTCAAAGTCAAATTTCACTTCAAAATCGACGACGCCCTCGATCTGTTCGCCGAACATGCTGTCGGTGGCATCATCGGTCTGCTTGCCAACGGCCTCTTCGCGTCACATACTGTCATCGCTCTCGATGGTGTCAACACCAACATCAACGGAGGCTGGGTTGACCATAACTACAAGCAACTATACATCCAGTTCACTTATGTCTGCGCTACTTGCGCTTATGCCTTCGTGATGACGGCTATCATCGCGAAAGTTATCGACATGATACCAGGCTTGCACCTCAAGACTACACCAGAAGGCGAGAGCCTCGGTCTTGACGAAGTTGAGGTGAGCTCGTCATCATGACTCCTGATTTTGGAACTGGCTGACGTGAATTCGATGATCACAGATCGGAGAGTTCGCGAACGATTATATTGAAGTTCGGCGAGAATTCTCTGATTGGACAGCCTTCGGCGATCGGATGAGCGAGCGCGGGTCCGTTCCGACTACGGACACCTACGCAGGTGGGGACCAACTCGGTCAACCAGATCAGAAGGGCCATCGTCTACGCATGGAAGAACCCAACCTCGACACGATCTCCGAAAAGGGTGTAGATGCACAGACGGAGCCTCAAGAGATTGCATGAATCTTCTCCCTTGCAAGGGCAAGCCAGGTGTAGAGCGACGACGCTGGAAAACCACAATACTCGGTTTCGATCAGGTGGCCATCTCATTCGCATTATTTCAAACGTTCCTTCTATTACATTTACTCGCTGCCACTCTACATCTACCCTCTTTACCCTTTCATCCCTCACTTCCATCGTAGCCGGATTAATTTAATGTCTCAGAATACCCCCAGAGAGGGCAATCTTGGTGTATTTCGTTTATGGAGCACGTTGATGTGTTGTGATAGAGTTCTACGTTTCTCCCGAAGACGAGGCGTAGGCCACATAGCAGCTCTTGATATGATAGATGTAGGTATATATACAAAATGCTATCCAGAAAATATCGTACGTCCTGAACTCTATGCCGGGCCTCAACAGTCCCACCCAAGGACAAAATCGCTGCTATCCACAACGCGCGTCTTGTTCTCTCCAGTCTCAGAACCTGAGAGCAACGAGCCACAAATACCTGAGCCGAACTCTTCGTGTAGAAGGAGATCAACGACGTTGCGAGAGGCGATTGTTTCTGTTTCCATTGTGGAGATGAATCTACAAACCGACAGTTTTACACAATTTCTCGAATGATGTAGATGAGGAGACATACGGTTCGAACGCGTTCACGTAGTAGAATCCTTGATCGAGTTTAACTGGCGGGAATTGGATGGTAGGAGGCAAGACCGGGTATGCATCCCACTGACGCGCCTCTTCAGCAGCCGAATCACAATCAGCGTAGTACGAAGACATACCTCTTTCCGGTAGACCCAACCGACGTGGTCAAACACTTTTGCCAACCACTCATCAGAAACCCGCTCCTTCGAGAAGATCTTCACCGACCACTCCTCCTCTCCTTCGGTGGAACTCTGGCCTGGTCGGTGAATGCGTCCGTGGTACGACAAGGAGTTGAACTCAGGCTCGACTCCACCAGCACGTGCGCCGTCGAAGGTAGTCAGAATTGATTGAGGTACAGGCGAACCCGGAGCCAGCCCAAAGTATTCAGGTTTCGCGTAGTCGCTACGTGTGGTGAGGAGGGTAACGTGAAGATGAACATATGGCTGTGGGGGTATTTGTTCAGCGAGATCCGAGGGGATGGAAATGCTTGATTGGTGGAAAGGCGCGGCGAGAATGACGCCTTTGTAAACCTGTGTTCCAGAGGAGGTACTGACGGTCCAAAGGGATGAATCGGGGACACGTTTGATTTCCTTGACCTAACCGGAACATGAGAACGAGAGGGACCCAAGATCCGAGGGAGATGTACCTCAGTGTTGAGATGGACTTGTGCACCAGAATTTTCGAGGAAGTTCTCGAATATACGGAAGTTTCCTGTGGCCACGCCAGAGGCACCGGTTGCGGCCATGGAACACAAACCCTCCAACGTGTGGATCTTGTCCACGTCCTGGACAAATAGACATACTCAGGAACGCGCGTCCCCTCAATGAATGACTAAAAACGGCACTTACTTGTCCATAATTAACACGAGTTGCAGCCTCGACTAATTCTCGGGAAAATTGCTCAGATATACCGTTCGCTGTTAGGTGCTCGATGGTGGTGCGATTCGTCAAATCTGTCCATTCAAATTTGGCAGCAAGGTCCGCAATATCATCCCAACGAGGCGACTCCGTGGTATAGAGCCCCACAAATCGCGAGATCATGTTTTTAACGCTAGAGAATGCGTTAACACGGGAAGTTGACTTTTCGGACTCTACCTCGACTTACATAGCTTGAGTTTTGACCGGAGAGTTGTAGCCGTACCTCCAAAGAAGCTTCAGGGTAGTCCACCAACTTTTGGTGTAGCTGCTATTGTCCATCTGTGAGAACGCGTTTAAGGACATTGTGCCATCATTAAACCCTAAACCCGTAATTTGACACTTACAACAAGGACGAACTGACTACCATCCCATATGCCAGTGTCGGAAAATTCATCGCCAAAGTCGCTCAAACTAAGGTTGAACTCTTTGGCTGCCCTCATCATATTCTTGTTGACGTCAACAAATATCGACGCGCCCAGCTCTATGGGGGCATACGTAGAGTCATTGTGAGGGTATACAGTGGTACTCCCTGGGTATAAATGAGATGTTATTACAGCCCCATGAAACTTTCTCCATAGAAACATCAGTACTCACGACCCCCTATATAGGACGCCCGTTCATAAACGTCGACTTCGACATCGATGCCAAACCTTTGCTTGGCTTTGTATATCCAAAATGCAGCTGAAGATCCTCCAGCACCTGCACCTATGACAGCTATTCGGGGCGTAGTCTGGGATACTTGTTGTTCTGCGACGATTGACTCCACTGACTTAAAGAAAGGAAGTTTGAAAGGAAGCTGGAACGCGAAGGTGGAAGAGCTGAATAACAACGAATACAGGACGAGTCGAATTAGTGGGTACATTGTGGTCATAGTGGTAGCTTCTGAAGTAGCCCTAGAGCGTTCTCCAAACGAATATTCTCAAACAAGCGCCCGAAGGAGCTGTACCCACTGCTACCCAGGCAGTTCAAACACGAGTAAACACCGCCTTCATTGTTGCATGCATAGTGATCAAAACCAAGAGAAGACGTTCTCTTTCTTTTGTATGCAAAAAGAAAGGATCAACACGAGGTTGTTGCGACGCAGGACATATGATAATACGCAACCGCGTCAACCGAAATTTCAAGAAGATTAGGGGGAGACCCTAAAAGATATCTCAGGCTGCCAGTGTATCATAGATATTGAAGGGGGTCTATGAGACTCATCTAAAGTCCACCTGGAATACTTCTCGCAGCTCTTTCGTGTTGGTCACAAGGAGATCAGGTTAATAAGAAATATTGCCAAGTGTAGCATCGATTCTGAAGGAGGCCGGCGTGTACTTTCCACACGTTCACTCGGATTCACAGCATCCTCGGGAATCTGTGATGACCATTTGATGACCAGAAAGGTCGAGGAACTTTTAAGAATCTCACAACCCATCTGGGTTTGTGCGGGAGAAAGATCAAAGGCTCCCCGTGTTGACTCGATGACAAGATTAGAATTGCTTACAACTGTCTCCTGACTGGCCTTCGTAAGACAGGTGGGCCACTGCCTTTCGTTCATACGAAGCCCTTCCTAGTCTTATCCTTCTGCATCTTGGTTCTTCAAGAATCCTAAATGACAGCTCTGAGTATCGGTTTTCTACCAATACCCTCAGAGCTCACTGAGCACGCTCTAACTCTCTGTCATCCCCGCGACGTTGCCTCATTCTCTCAAACATGTCGTAAAGCCCGCCTCCTCGTGTACAGTACCCCAGATCAATATCTGTGGCGTCAACTTTTCCTTCTCTACCCCTTTGACGACCCTCGGAAGGCCCAACAGGGCTATCGCGAAGACATCCACGTCGACTGGAAGATGGAGCTCCAGGAGAGAATACGCGCGGAGATTATCGCACGCAGCTCACAGTCAACGTCCGAGGAACGCATCGCAGCTCTTCAGATATTCCTGAATGTAGCACGGGATGCTTCACCTGTTACGCGAGGGTACGAGCGCGTACCGTCACCCAATCTATTATGGGTGGTGGATATACTGCAGTCCACGAATATGCTGCGGTTGCCGACCTTTTCCGAGCAGGAGACGAGCCAGACTCTTGCTCGTCTTCGCTCGTATCTGGCGCTCACTCTGGACGACTGCGATGACGAGGATGAAGAAGGTAAATTGCGCATGAAGTCAATGCGCACCAAAAGCCGGTGCCTAGTATACGACCTTCGCAACTACCGCAGGGATAATGACTGGGGACCCTTTCTGACAACTGGAGAGGTGGACTGGGTCCACGTAGAATGCATCATCAACGTTATTTCATCGAATCTTGTGGAATTGGGGGCGCGATGGGCAGACACAAGGCCTCCGTGTGGACTCGAGGCGACGCGTGCAAACTCTGCACCAGACGCAACCACACGCGCTCCCCACGACTGGGCAGGGGTTGAAGGGAGCTGGAGGCGATATGTTTCCTTCATGGATTACCGGTATGCCCCTCTCGCCCTCGCAGTTTTTGGCAGAGGCTAAATTGCCCTCCATGATGCAGTGATTTATTTGGTGAGTCTTGTGCGCACAGATCTACTTGTCCACATTGCTGATCATTACACCAGCCTTCAACGTGAATCTCATGAGCATGATCCTCACTGACTTCCTACTGACGCATGGCTCCAGTTTTCTGGCCAGGGCCGCCGTTCTCGCGATGGGTCCTTCTTCGAAGACGCAAACTTCGCGGAGGCTACTCGTCTCATCGAGCTCAAACTGCACCTTATAAGTTCAGATGCCGTCCCAAATTTCTATACCCTCGATAGGTTCCCCGATTGCAAAGATTCACAGTACCCAACTCTTTACTTCTCTGGAACGTCGTGGGGTGTTCATGGCAACGAGGCGACAGTCGTGGGCTCGGTATGCATGGCAGATGATGGAGTTGTGCGGTGGCGGTTTGTAAGTGTGCGCTACATTCTTTTTATAACATGAAAGTGAGTTGACCCCGAGCAACGGAAGGCATCCGTGTATGAAGCGCATATGCAATGGAGGTGAGTTAGCGTCCGCAGACGTTTGGTGCATGTCTAAAAATATGTTTCTCAGCTCGGAAGGTGTCCAGATCGGGGGTGTGGCGAGTGCGACGGGAGTTGTTGGGACTTGGACTGGTGCTCATCACGAACATGGTTTGTCCCCAAGCCCTCTCTGTCCTGCCAAGATTGATCCCGTAGTTTTTACAGGCGACCCAGTTGGTAAGTATTCCGCCTCGTCATCTGAGTCCCCTTCTTACTTATCACTCCTCCATCAGGTCCCTTTTGGCTCTGGAAAGTGACAAACGATCATCGCAGCCACATGCGACATTTGTTAGGCTTCTGACTATAATCGGGCACACAGGGAACTGGAATTTTGAGATTCATCTCGCGATCTTCTTGCATATTCTGACAATATTCATTTTGCTGTCTGTACTTGGTATCAGGTCTGTACTTATAACTGACACTTTCCGGCTTGCACCTGTTGTATTACGTAATCCTCTCATCAACTTAAAATGCTCCCATCCACTTTGTTTTCTCTCCATCACAACCCCCACTCGGCTTTGCGTCTTCGCAAAGCAACTCTTCGCCAATTTGGCTATGGGTATGCAGTCTGGCTAGGGAAGAAGGATAGTCACCACAGGAGTCCAATTAAGCCGGAGCGCTTCCCAGACCAGCTGGCGACCGTCTCTCGAGGCGGCTTGGGAAGTGCTTGACTATGCGGCTCTGACATGCTCTTTGGCCACTTTATCAGAGAATATTCAGTCTGGAAGGTTTTTTGAACTTTGGAGTGCCACGAAATAGGTGGTCTTTCAATTTTGTGCATTAATGTGGGACGTTCTCAAAGCGAATAAAAGATCGTCGACTACACTTGGGTCTATCTACACGTGCCATGGGTGTCCATAAAATATAATAGCCAAATGGATGCAAGGCAAATACAAGTAGGGGAAAAAATCGTCAAGCCATCGCCGTCATCTCATAATTTCCTAACCCAAATGATAATCAGTACTGTGGTTGGTAGAGAGGATATTCGTCGGTCTCCTGCAGCTTGTAATCCTGATCCAAGGGCAGCATGGTACCTGCGGCGGTGTAGACGATCACCACAGCATATTCCATAAGAACCTCCATGACAAGGTATATTTGCCATTCACCACTGAACATGTTGAATTTGGCCAGATCACTGGTGTTGGGGGTCGTGGCGCCAGTTGTGATGAACGTGCTGGATGAGAAAGTGGAGAGGACGCTGTAGAGCGCGCGGACCGCAAGGAATGGCAGTGCGATCGAAACAGCGAGTAAGAGCTATGGCAGGGAGTCAGCTAGGAAGTTAAAATAGCGACAGGGGAATTATGTACCTGCTTGCGATACTTCATGATCCTTTGGCGGCGAAGCCACTGCAATACGGTGACAATCACCAGGATGATATACAAGGCAGCGAAGAGCAGGACACCGGCACGACGCTCAGTGTTTGCAGTAGACTGTGAACTTGGGCTAGTGCTCGAGATACCGATGATGGTAAGAACAAGAGCGCCAGTTCCCATCAGGTGCAAGAGCATGAAGAAGAGTTCGTGGCTCTTTTCACCATCTGGTTTTTGGGTTCTGAGGGAGCCTCAGTTTCCTGTTGCATAGATAAACATACCACTTCGACTCACATCATCTGCAAAAGCCCAAGCGTAGCGAGCAACAGCGGTGATAGGCCTGAAGCCTCCAGTGCATAACCTCCGATGTACAATCCAGTGACAGCGGGACGAATCAGTTCTGCGGCCACTAGCAGTGCGCCTCCGAGAATCCGTACTACCCATCCTCCATAAGCTGATGAAATGAGGTTCTTTATGGGTAGACTTACTGAATGTGAACAGGCAAAGCAGAAACCAGCCTCGTTCCTTGATACCTCCATACTTGTATGAAACGCGGAAAGCGAAGATGAACATGGGGACATAAAGGGCTATGGTCACCGCTGCGAGAATACCTTGGGTGTCAAGTGACATCTCTGACAGTGAGTTATGAGGAGAAGAGAAGACTGCGAGGGCTGGGTGAAAACGAAGAAGTTGAATAGGGAAAAGGGTGCCATAACTGCCCCCTTTTATGAGGTTTCAAGGGCAGTGATGTCTGCCTCGTGACGGGTGGGCGTCTGATACTAGGGAAGACGGGTCAGTTCGTGTTTCGCACTTGCCTTCGAAATGCTGTGTCCGACACTGGGAACAAAAGGTGCGGTGACATCGGAATGTGCATCCGAGCAATGGTAAATCGCATAGCTATGCGGCTGCATTTGCGGGCGGAAAACTGCGGATACCAGCCCATCGTCTCATGTGGGGTAGACGATTGGCAAAAATATACCGATTGCTGTGTTTTGATTGCACCCAGTACGAACGGTTACTTGCATGGACGTAATACTTCAGCTTCAGCCATAGGTTACACAGCCACTGTGATGGGAGCAGTAGGACCCTGGTAGGCCCCGCTTCATAGCGAAATTTCATTGCCAATTCATTGCATCCATAGACCTTGCCGACTGCATCCAAACATTCTAGCGTGAACCTTGCGGTGTCGGGAGCGTTTGAGATGCGACTACCTCGCCGAGTACCGTGGGCGCACATTGGTGAACTGGAACAGGTGTGCTCGTGGATCTATGAGGACGAAGAGGATTTCGAAGCAAAAACTCTGGCGATTAACAGGGTGAGTTTCATCAGTCTGATGAGCGCAAGTCATTTATCAGGATCAGTTATCAGCATGGAAAGCCATAACCGCACTTCCGCATGCTCTCGAGTCCACTTTGGCGATTCTGGTGGCTCGTTTACTCGATGAGACGTCTCAAAACACGCAACTTGCACGGGCCGCGCTGGGCCTGCGGCAGACATATGCAGCAGCGATCATACGAATGGTTAATGGCCTGGTTGATCCTCTGCAAGTGGGAGCGTATGCAAGGTCCATAGCTTCTATAGCTGCTCAGCTTGGGTTGCCGTCTTGGCTAGTAGAGCTCAGACATGCTGCAACCCACGAAGATCTGCCCAGTCTTGAGTTGCTCAGAGAGGCTGCTCGCGAGGTACTAGCCAACATGTAAGAGCGAAGCAATTTTCTGAAAATTCTCTCCGTTTTCGATAGTCTCTCTCATGGCTTCTGCACAATTATTTCTATCCGACTCTCAACCCTTCCGCACCAATACCGACTGCACCGCCCTTACGTCCCGTCGCACCTCTGCTGAAGTCGTATAAACTTTTTATGAAAATTATCGCGCGGGATGCATCGCTACGGAAACAACGCCAGGACGACATCGATGCGGTCATGCGCGATATCGAGCGCTGGATTGCAGAGGCTAAGGTCTCAGCAGACCTTGCTGTCGATACCCTGGGATGGGGTTTCGACGAGAACGCTGGGACAGGTCAGGTCGACGCCAAAGAAAAATGGGCCCTCGAAACTCTGTGCGATGCCCTACTGGAGAAGGGAGGTATCGTGCCACTATCCAAAAAGTAAGGAGCTCGCGTATGAAACATGTGTCGGTCGTTGATTTCCCGACAGAAAACGACGCGCATCTATGGAACCATTCTTGCCGACAAATATATCCCTCGCGATCTGGACGCCACTGCTCACCCAACTTCAAACACATCATGCTATTTTTTCCTCGGTCTTCACTGGTCGCGTTATCTTTGCTTTATTACAAGACCCCGTGGAATTCGACTCAAACGTCAGCGTCATTGATCTGGACCCCAAAACCGCCCAGAAAGATACCACTTATGACGAATACATTGCACGGTGGGCTGTTTGGGCAGTCGAAAACTGGAACGACGAAACAAATGGCGGTATTGATATGAGGAAAGAAGTCATCCTCCAAGTGGCGCCCGCGCTTGCTCCTGGGAACACCGAGTCTGCAAGGAAGACAAAGACGTGAATTACGTTACTACTTGACCGGTATAGGCACTGACGACGCCACCCCAGTTTGACTACGCTGCTACAGGCAGTCACTTCGGGTTTCAAGGACTTGGAAAATACTGCTGAACTCCTGATCTCAGGCACACGTGCTATTTCTGCCCAGGTACAAACCCATTTGTCATTCCGTCTCACCAGAAAAAGATCATTGATGACCACTACTGTAGCAATGGCATACCAGCGATCTCGCGAAGATGGATGAACGTCTTCAAATATTGTTATCGTCCGATATCCAGATGGCAGAGACTGACGTCGAGGACTCGAGGACTTCTCATCACGATTCTCAGTGGCCGCAGGCGTCTAGGACAACTGGCTGGACACTACTGGATACTCAAAGCAACTGGAAGCCTTGTCCAATTGGCGTGTATTATTCAAAAGCAGGGTAGTATATGAGAACGTCTCTATACAAGCAAGATCAATACATTTTGTCGCCAAGGCAACGCGCAGGGGACACACGGGTCAAGCAAGTGACTAGAATGCAGGTGCGAACAAGGCGTAAAATGCTGGAGTATTAAATCGGGGCGTTTTCCACCACACACAGCTTCCTTTCGCATGCACGGCGTTCTTCAATAACGAAGGCAACAGCATATTTGCGCAGTAGAGCATATACGTTAGCGAGGTGAGAAGATCAGGACAGGCGGGATCGCTGACTACGGGCCCATCCCGTCGGATTGTCCCCATTGCAGTAAAACACGGTCTCTATGGCCAACCGGACGCGGGTTACGGTATGATATCGAAAAATCGGGCGAACAAGAACACTGACGTGCTCGTCTCAAACTATAGCTCCTTACCTTTAGCTTGGACTCCATACACCGGCGATTTGATCGCAAAAACGAAATACTGATGTCCTCCACATCAGTGCAGGATTCATCGCCATCGACCTGTCAGTGTCATTACATCAACTCTCGCTGTGCGACGAAGCAAGCGCCATCATCTCCAGTATTGCCAATCAGAAAGATCTTAAGTCTTACATTGCTCTGCAGCGGTATTGAGATCACCTACAGTTGTAGCGGAGTCCTTGTTAAGATTCGTGGCGCGCCATAAAAGGGTTTACTTCAGCTTCGCCACACCAGCAACTCGTCCGAACCCTGGTTCAGCTGAGGATTTGGAAGAGCTAGTGAAGACGGTCGAGTCGCTCGGGAGTTCCTCCGAGTCAGATATACTTGTGAACTCCTGGGAAGAAATCGGTAATGTTTCTTTAAGGGATGAACATCAACCATAGTTCCGATCACAAACCAAGTACTCGGGGGGTACTTGGTAAACTCGAGAGCCATACGGATATTGTCTGTAACTTACATAAAGCACATGCAGGCTGAGGGGCACGCTGTCACGTAGTCAGTGTGACACAGGTAATTAAACCTCGGTCACATTACACGTCACATCACTTGCCTTTGCATCGTGACTGCGCCATGGGGCAAGTGCTCACGCTCAGCTGCGTAAATATATATTATCACTAATATCAACACTGGTTGCGTTACCTCGGAGGAAAGTGCCGGGGCGTAGAGTCACCGGCGCTCCCATCCTGCGCGCTTTGGTTCTCTTCTCTCTTTGTGCGTTAGTGTCCAAAGACGATGAAGTTCAGCTCGGCATTACCGCAGACCTTGCCCAAGGAATGCAACAAAGCGGCCAAAATATGTGAGTAGCCTTCGTTTTCCAAGCGCAGCATGCTAGACGTCGCGCGCAGTTGCCTCCTTTGTCGATAGCAGAAATAACGGCCTGGATGGCGTCAGTAACCCTCCATCCTGTTTGTGTAGTTTGTTCATTATGACTGCCTCACTAGATCATACCACGTAGCGTGCTGGAGAGTGCCAAAGGATTCGCCATCTTCACTGTCTTCAAGGCAGGCTTCGTCTTCTCAGCACGAGCTGGTGCTGGGATCGTCATCGCAAAGCTCGGTGACGGATGTGAGTTCCCAATTACGTACTTCGTATCGCTTGAGGTTAATGACGACTATATAGCTTGGTCCGCTCCCAGCGCTATTGGCTCCGCAGGGTTGGGTATTGGTGGCCAGCTCGGCGCAGAGATGACAGATTTCTTGGTTGTTTTGAACTCAACTTCTGTGAGTTTATCAAGTTTTATGTCGGGATCTTAGCTAATAACCAGTCTCCACCAGGCAGTTGTAAGTTTGATCGACTTGTTCTATGATTCATATCATTGATTACAACATCTTAGAAATCATTCATGTCTGCTGGATCTTTGACTCTCGGTGGGAATATGAGTATCGCGGTTGGGCCCTTAGGCCGCAACGGGGAGGCAATCGGATCCCTAAATTCGAGCGGGAAAGTAGCTGCAATGTGAGCCATTCTTCTCAGCGAAGTTTAGTTTGTATATTTACCCTCTGCTCCAGGTACAGCTATTCAAAAACACGGGGACTCTTCGGAGGCGTATCCATCGAAGGCTCTGTTATCGTCGAACGGCAAGATGCAAACGCAGCCGCCTATAATTCGGATGTTACCGCGAAAATGCTTCTCAGTGGCGCCGTCCCATGTCCCGACTGGGCCTCGGCTCTGGTGAAGACCCTTGAATCGTGTACAGGTATGCCTGGGACACGGACATGGATCGACGACCGAGCCGGAGAGTCGACGGCGTATGCGTTTGGCAGCTCCAGCGGACCTACCAGCCCAACAAGTCTCAGTAGTCCGAAATTGGATCGCTTTTCTTCCTTCCTTGGGAGGAAGAAGAAAAGCTCGGATTATCCGCCACAACATTGGGGTATGAGAAGGAATTCTGGCTCCTACTTCGCCAACGACGATTCAGAGGACGGAGGTCCAACTCCTTGGGAAGACCTTGACGACCCTTCTTCTCACCCTTCGGGCCACGGCGGTGGACCAGACTCAGTTTACGAGTCAGCACAACAGAATCGTCACCGTCCATACCATAGCGTGGGTGGGCTCTCAGGCCCTTCATCCAGCACCACCATAGACTCGTACGATCCTGCATCACCTTTCAACTCCTTACCTCCTTTCCAATTGGCCCACTCAGGTCTCTCTGACAAAACAGTCTCTCACTCGCGCTCCATAAGCTCCCCGTCGGCATCATACCCTACTAACCACAGGCTTTCATTGACTGGTTATACCAACCCATTCTCGTCCACCCCACCTCCACCTGAGGATGATCTCGAGCATTCCTATAATGGTTTTGACGTTTCACCTCCACGGATCAAGGCAAAGTCTGAGCTAGCTAAGCCACTTTCACCTCTCGAAGGAGTTGCGCGTGCGA
>KN839837.1:1523391-1560257 GCA_000827185.1 Hydnomerulius pinastri MD-312
TTCAGCCTACGTAGCTCTTTCCCGGGCGACCAACATGGCCACTTTGGAAGTTCTTAATTTCCATGCCAGCAAGTAAGTGACTCGAGCATGCCAACATCTTTTCGTTATCGAATATGCGCTTCAGGGTCATGGTCCATCCTCGAGTTCTCGCTTGGCACAACGATATGGAACAGGAAGACCTGGAACACAACCGAGGGGATTGGTCTGATATGGATGCGGACGAAGCTCGAGAGGCGTTCTGGAATTGACTTGGCTAATCGGAATCGCAGGCGTCTGGCATGAGCTTCCTGTCATTTTTACAGAGGATTATTGGCACCTCGACGCAGTTACAAAGCTCGACATTCGAATGAGTACATGACATGTAACAATATATTATGGCGTTGGTATAAATGCAGTCTATGTCTATTAGTAACTTAGTAAGAATCTTAGGACCTGGAACGAGCTGGAGAGGGATGGCTGCCGTTCAGCAAAGTAGCGGGACTTATAATGTATAAGCCTATAAGTGTACGCAAGCAGCATGTAAAGCTTCCAATTGTCCCATCTCTCGAAAGGAGATCTCGACGCATGCTCAACAGAGACAATTGATTGGCAAAGTTACTCTCGGTGAGTGGACACCTGTCTTCCACTTTACCCCTTGCTGCTCTATTATCCAGAATGATGGTGGGTGGACGCATGGTTATCGGTCACACTCGATAGCGCATAATATAGTGGACGGCGCGCCAAGTCATTTCACGTATTGAGTGCGATTTATGAAGCCCCTGTCTTGGATTCTGACTCGGAGCGGGTATTCTGTAAATTGTGTAATAAAGTTTAAGTTGCCGCATCATGGGCGCCCACAGTTACGTACACGTTCCTTTGGTCCCCGTCCTGCGTCCGACGCGCGCCATGCGCGTGGCAGGAGCGCGGTAACCAGCAGGAATTTCCAGTCCGAGCGAGGTTGTCCATCGAACACACCTTTTTGACCCCTCACAGACATGAGCAACGCTCGGAGATACTATGCTGTCCGCATAGGACGCGAGGGTCCTCGCATTTATGATAGTTATGCCGAGGTGAGCATAGTCCTTGCGGCAAGCACACCCCTTTTAAATTGCTTTTACGGGTCTTGTCGCGGTGTAGTTCAGAGCCGCGGTGAGTGTATCTCAATCGCTGGAGCAATCTTAAAACTCTCGTGACTGATACGATCACCCATCGTCGGCGATTCAAGACACTTGGGCTTAGTGGATCGAGCGGAAAAGGGTTTGACAACATACGCGACGCACAAGAATGGCTCTCTGGATATCACTTCAGCGGCGGTGTGACCACAACCCACACCAGTGGGTACACTCTATTATAACTTGCTGCTTCAGGTCCCTCGTGCTTTGGCTGATTTACTGCCTTAGGAACTGACATCAGTGTTAGTTTGAACATATCTGGAGGAACAAATGGTCCTCGCGCCGAAGCTTCTACTTCCTCCTCGACTTCGACTACGACCACGACGACCACATCACCTGCCACTGGTGAACGACGTTGGACAAATCAAGGATCGGCTCAGTATGACTCTCCCCTGAGAAACCACCATTCACCTCATCGTGACCTGCACAAGCGGCTCAATGATATCCGGGCAGGTTTGAGTAGCCAGCAACAAAACAACCGCGACGTTCCACCACCGGCCCCCGTGCCAGAACCAACGATTGAGCTTTCTGAAGAACAGAAGGATGTCTTAAAAATGGTTAGGGCAGGGCGAAACATCTTCTTCACCGGACCAGCTGGTGAATCACGTTTCTGTGGCTCATTCAGCAGTTACATGTCTTACAATGTTTCTCAGGTACGGGAAAGTCGGTTCTTCTCCGAGCCATCATCAAATATCTACGGTGTGTGCACGGTCCTTATGGAGGAGTCGCCGTCACAGCACCCACCGGAATAGCTGGTCTGAATATTGGTGGACAAACAATTCATTCATGGTCTGGAATACGGCTCGGCAAAGAGCCCTTCGAAACCCTTAAGGGTAATCTGGCTGGTTCTGCAAGAAAGAACTGGAATGATGCCCACGCACTGATCATTGATGAAAGTAAGCTCACAACTTCCTGCCGTACTGGGCGCACAGTATTTGATGCCCGTCCGTCAGTATCAATGCTTGATGGTCGTCTATTTGACAAGCTGGTTGGCCCTTCCTTTTTTCACGACAAGTCCGTCGTGCCTCATTATCTACGTACAGGAAGCCATAGGGCGCTACGTCCGCAACGATAATCGCCCATTTGGTGGACTACAGGTCTGTACAAATGCCTAGTACCTCGGCCGAGCCTTCTAACACTTGGTATAGCTCATTCTTTCCGGCGACTTCTTTCAGCTGCCACCTGTACCAGACCAGGATTCGACAAGCACAATCGCGTCTACATTTGCATTTCAAGCAAAGTCCTGGTCCCGCTGCGTAGATCATAGGACGACACTCACGAAAGTCTTCCGTCAAAAAGACAATAGTACGTATTTTTGTTGTAATATGTTATCTTACGACTGACTATTTTCCAGAGTTCATCGAAATGCTCTCCTCGATGCGAACTGGTGTCTTGGAAGATTGGCACATTGAAGAGTTCAAAAAACTGTGCCGCCCGATCCATTATAACGACGGGATCATGCCAACCCAACTGTATGTCACATCTCGTCTGAACCGGTCTGTTGCTGCCTATACTCACCCAGACCAGCTTCCCGCTCAAGGCCCAAGTCGAATTTTGCAATCTTGACCAGCTTAATGCATTGCCAGGCAAAACAATTGTGTACAAAGCAATGGACTCACGAGGATACGACATCTACGGTGATCGACTTTCACCAAGAGCAGCGGAACAACTCCTCGACAAACTCGTTTGTCCCAAGGAAGTTCCGCTAAAGGTAGGCACTCGCGAGATCGCTTAATGTACTGCTCAAAGTGTTGTTACAGGTCGGAGCTCAGGTGATATTACTTCGGGTCCGTTTATTGACATGTGCCTGGATGCGATTTTCACATAGTCCTCATTACAGAACATTGTTCAAGGATGGCTCGTCAATGGGTCATTGGGCAAAGTTGAAGAGTTTATCAGCACCCATGAAGCTCAGGGTCGCCACATTGAAATAGCAGAGCTGGAGAGAGCTGGCAAAGAGGGCCAACTGCGTGCCGTGGTATACCCGCCCGAGGAAGCGGAAAACCACCGTGGTGGCCTGGTGGCTCTCGACCACCACACTTTCACGCCAAAGCAGCTGTGGCCACTGGTGAAGTTCACGAATGGCAAAGTCCTACTGTGTTCACCGGTGGAGTTCACCGTGGAGGGATTGAAAGGCAACCTTGAGGCTCGACGAGTTCAAATTCCCATCGCTCTTGCTTGGGCGATGTCGATACACAAGTCCCAAGGCCAAACCCTTACCAGAGTCAAGGTTGACCTCGCGCGTATATTTGAGAAAGGCCAAGGTGACTGATCAGATTTTTGCGACTTACCGCTGCTAACAAACTACCAGCATATGTTGCTCTTTCTCGAGCTACAAGCATGGATGGACTCGAAATCAACAACTTTACACCTGAAAAGTGAGCAAATGTCTTTGTCTTTTGGTAGCCACGCTCAGCAAATCACTTGTTTCCAGGGTTATGGCGCATCCTGACGTGCTTGAGTGGCAAGCTCAATGGGAAAAGGAAAGACATACACTAGAGGAAATGGACAGTGACCAGGCGATATCGCAATGGCACGACTCGTTTTGATGTTTGGGTGTCTCGGTGGCTTGTTGTGCAAAAAATCACTTACACTGTACCCTTTCAGACCCATACCTTGTCAAACATTTACATAAAAGCCCCAGAGATTGATTGAAAGTATGGTAAGTGTAAAAAAGTGGTGGTGTGCTAAGGTATAGGAGGTTCACTTCCTGGTAGCGAAACGACACTAGATTCCGGAGACGTAGGTAGTGGCGAGGAGGGTTGTGAATTTATAGTATGGGGTTCACTGTCTGATCTGTCCTCTGGGCTAGGTGATGGACGGCGCTCTTCCTCAACCGCTTGAGGCCGAAGAGGCATTGGAGGGATCTCCATCGTGGCGCGGATGGGAGATACGGGGTTGTTTGCACGAAGAGAAGGGTGTATACTACTCGTCGGTCGTGCGGGAAGTCGAGGGGTAAAGTCTTCTGGATGACGAGGGGACTGCGAGCGCGCTGGAACGCTTCCGATCCTCGTGTGAGATGAACCGTAGTTATACACAGGGGTAGGCTCTCCCGTGGGAGCTTCTGGCAATGGGGGCGAATTACTTGGCATGGGATCATCGAAGAGCTGCGAGGCGTTCTGGATCAGGTCTTCCATTCGTGTGTCCTTGGGGTACCAGACGTCAGCGTCTGAAAATGGGCACATCGAAAGTAGTAGTACCTTCGTATGCTGAACGCTGAGGAGATCAACCCCTTTGGGTATCTCTTCTTCACCAAAGATTACAGTGCCAAACACGATGGCCAGGTTTCTGGCGTCCATCTTATTTTTGTCTGCATGTGCTGCGACGCGTGCAAGATGCTCAACAATGGCTCGCAGGGTTTCTCGATGAATGGCTGGCAGTCTGCGAATTTTGGAACGCATTTGAGAGACGGCACCTGGTTGTTGTTCTGCTTCAGAAGATAATCAGTCACGGCAATGGGGACTCATTTCAAGTATAACCTACCGCGACCTTCTGTATGCTCGGCTCGATCTTGCAGAGGGTACTTGAACAGAGGCTCTGGCAGCTCGCGTAGATATAGCTGTGGTCGGGATTAGTCGAGTTGCGACACTGCGAAACACAAACTTACCTTCAGTAGCGAAGAAACGGCGTAAACATCGTCAGTTAATCGATTGAACCTGAAGCTGGCTTCGTTCCTTTCGATTTTATGTTGCAGCTGGATATCCCGTCAACGATGTTCCACAATAGTGCAAAGGAAATGCTCACATCTTGTACCACTGCGTGACGCCCAGAAACCTGAAGCCGAATCAGTGTGGCAGTCTAAGGAATGGAAGGAACAAGGGATTACTCGGTAGATGCCCTCGGCTTCCAGCCCTCTTTCATCAACTTCTTGTATACAAATCTGTACAATCTTCGGGACCTCCGTTTCTGCGAGACCTCGAGTGGTCGCGTAGTCCACCAAACTAACGCCAAAGATCAAATCACTACACTCGCCGACATTATAGTTGTAATATAATATCGGTTTCGGAGTCAGAGACGCCAAGGAACGAGGGATATGGGCCGAGATTAGTGATTCATCTTTTTCCGGCGAGATCTTTTCAACCATTGATCGCGCATGTTCGGAGAGTTGTGTCTGTGTCATGGTCGTTGCACTAAGAATGGATATAGAGGGGCGCATCAGTTGGAGGCATATCGCAGGCATGAAGTAGAGGGTACAAACGTCATGTTGTCGATGTACTTTTCGAGTACACTTTTCACCGTACTCGAGTAATCGTGAACAAAGTTTTCAAGGCTCTGCAAGTTCCACACTCAATAAGTGATATGGTTCCAAGAATACAACTACTTGCAGTGTAAGCGCTTTCCAGTATCTTCGTCCGACGGAGTCGGAGGGTTTCCAGCCAGTGAACACCTTTCCGGTACTCCTTGTCTGATATCCTCGTAAGACAGGACACAAAACGAGGGTTTCAGGAGTATCACTGACCAGCTTCATCAGCCTCACGTTTTGCACGAACTGCACGAAGGGCGGAATTCTCGGAGCGTACGCCCAACGACTCCTTGACGCCCGTGCCCTTATCAAGGAATGTGATCAACGAGTTGAGCTGCTTCTTGCCTATGAACTATCAGCGTGAGTAAGAGTCTAAGGGACGCCGGCTTACCATGATGGGCGAAATCAGAGAAAGTTCCTGAAGTTGATGGTGACCGATTGCGTGTCGCGGGCATGGTCCCCGAGGGTCTACGGTCGAGTGGACGGAGGGGTTGAGGTGCAGTTACAACTGGTTTTGTTGGTAGGCTTGGATTTGACCGCGAATTCGTGACCGCTGTTCCCCCTTGCTCTCCATACGGTGTATTTGAAGTGCTCTGAGTTGGAGCGGCCGCGGCTGCTCTATGGTCCTATAACACATATGGGGTGAGAAGATGAGGAGCGAGCCAGGCTACTCACCTCCACCTCTTGACACTTTTTGAGATAGTTACGCTTGAGTTTTGGTAGAGCGTTTTCAGCATAATCCGTATACGCAGCGGTCGAATCCTTGAGGTCTTCTTTGATGCGTTTGCGTGTGCGTTCTTGAGTTTCCTAATTGGAAGTGTAAAAGAAGCATCTCAGCCTAACGGGGACCCCACAACGCCGCGAGAACGCGCCTTGAGTGTCATCAAGGAGTTCACGACATCAACAGTAAGTGTTGTCAAAAATGCTTGTCTCGTCTGCGCTTCTGTTGAGTATATTCGATCAGAGGTCCTACGTCAGCAGAATCAGGGGTCCAAACCTCTTTCCACGTTATCTCTAACTTCGCTCCATGCTCGACGCGCTGTGCTTAAATCGGTACGATCGTCTAAGTAGCTGTCAATCGACTTTGCTTTCCGATGCAACTTCAGTAAGGAATCGACGCTAATGGGACATGCGCCCTCAGTACTGTGGGGCAGATTAACACGCAGAAACGCGCTCACTATATCTCCTCGATCCGTTTTCTATTGATGAACAGTTAATTTGATGAGGTTATCGCGGTCAGTAATGCGATGATATTCACCTCTCGAGAAAGAAGCTGAGATACGAGTCTGTTAATACCCTAAGGTTGTGCTCGTAAAGCGGTAGAGGGCCAGACTGCAACGACGGTTCGGACATCGAAGGCCTGGGCGTCGCGGCGTATTCTGAAGTTGGTGTTGACATCGTGGTTATGGTTATGATGAAGGGGTTCTCGACATTAACGACCAGTCAGGGCATATGTCGGACCCACTGTTGTGCTCCTGATCGCCCCAGAGCCAACTTTCCAAACAAGTACATACACTGGGCGTTGCAGGACCCCGAGAACTTTATCAGCGCTGAGGATCCCGAAATGGACACCCCTCCTGAATTATGACGGCGCTCAACAAACGTACTAAGCGACCAATCCACACAGGGTAGTAAACCTGGTTACTGTAAACCAAGACATCATTACGGCGATTGTCATTGTCGTTCGCGTTAGCACGATGGTCGGCTTTCCGGAAGTTGCATTTTTAGCCCGACATCCCGGGCCAATGACATTCTGCGGCTTACAGGTCGCCGATGCGATCCTTCAAACGAAGCGAAGACTCCCAAGTCGTCCAGGGTCGTAAGAAGTCTATTTTGTAAGGGGGGCCTTCAGTGGATGGGGATACGCCTGTCCCTCTGCGTCTTTCCATCATCCTCGACGATTATCCCACCGACTTCCAACGTGACGTGCGGCGCCATTTTATCTGTCCTGCAGAGGCTGATAACTTTGCGCGTTCCCAGGTAGCACCATGCCTTCGGCCTCCGTACCGGTTCTTGGGGGCGTTGCTGCACAAAGATAAGTACTTAGAGTTGGTGCTGATCGACCTCTTTACGGCTATCTATTGTGAGAAATCCTTTTGGTTCACAACATGCTTTCACCCTGGTTTAGAAGTCGCGTCGCAACCGTACATTCCTAAGCCCGCGTGGGCTCTTAAAGGGTGTCGGTTCGACGTGTCACCTATCACTTATCTCTCCGCAGCGATGTCAGCCAGTTTGCTCAGAGAGTACCAGATATCTTCGTTTGTCGGTGAGTATTTGCTTGACTGTGCATCTATCCACGCTGACGCGTCGACGCGCCGCAAAGGGATCACATTGGCTCTATTGTGAGGATAATTAATCGACTCGGCGAACACGCCAGCTGATTGGGAGTATTGGTAGTATGTATGGCATCTCTCTTTGCCAACACTACTATTACTATCGATCCTATCCACGGGATAGGACACTTCAAAAGTGTCTAGTACGTCTTCCTATGAATTTAACATACCGTTGTTATTGAAGTACGCGACACACCTAGGTCACACTGATGTGGTAAGTCGTCAGTGCTCGCGCTGTCGTTGAAAAGGCGATCAATTGTTCAAGGGTGGGGAATACTCTTCAACTTTACTGCATCATTCAAATACAGTGGTGGTGCTTGGTTGTGTTTCACGGCGGAGTCAGTTTTCCCCACAATGGTATCCCTTGGTACTTCGTTCATGTTTTCCTTGGCACGGACCTTGCTGACGTGGGTATGGGGTGCTGTTGTATCAGGCAGAGTTCGGTAAGAGTGACCGCTGTGTCCTGAACCGCTTTTGAAAATAATGACATCCTGGCGCTATGGTAGACCGAATATATTGTGATGGTAAGGCTATATTCCATTTTCAAGTCCCTGTCAAATCTGAATGATCGACCTGCTGCTTCAGTTCGTCATACCGTACATTGTTCAATGGTAAGAGTTGCTCCCTCGATGAGCCAAAGAATGAGCTGACCAGTTGGTAAGTAGCTTTTATGGGTCAAGATTATGGATAAGTGAGTCTTCTGGCCGCACGTGGAGATGATGCAGCGAGCTGATATCTTCGCAGTGAGCAACAAGAATGTCTTACTCACCGGATCCGTGGTAGGTGCAGGCTCCAATTTCAGAGCGGGATGAAAGGTTAACGGCCACCTAGCTGTTCTTGAGCACCACTCAAATTGGTCAGTGCGAGATTCAGTCTCGTTAGAGTCGCCATCTGACAGTTTTTTTTTCCAGTTTTCGGCCTGGGTACGTCTACTCAAAGGCCCGCGCCTCTCGTAGGTTTGAATTTATTAGATGCCTAGGAACCACATTTGGTCTCAATGTGTAAGTCTCATTCATTGAAAAACCAACTATAGTCGGGAAAACTAGCCAATTCATCATCATCTTTCCCAGCCCAAATACCCCCTTGCGCACCGCGGTTTGTCACCTCGAATCTCTCCAGTGATACTGCGCTGATCTGGAATCCCTTGCTCGCTCCTGTAGTTTGCGGGAACGGGAGTCCTCTGCGACCTGATCATCACAGGCTCGGTTTACTTTTACCTCCGGCCAAGCCGCTCTGGAGTTAAGAGGTTCGTGCTATCCCGGACCTAGAGTCTACTGCCCAATAATCGCTCTCAAGGTGTCAGAACCACATCCAGCGCATCACTACGGTGACAATCAACATGGGAGTCTTGACATGGTACCGCTTTCCTTATCAGCCCCCATAAATCGAACCCCAAACCCAAAAAAAGGGCAACAACTTTGCCAAAAGGGGTAATGGGCCGCCCCTCCCCTAACCCCCAAACAAAACTCAAGGTCAAAAAAACGGAAGGGGCCGGAAAAGGGCCCCAAAACAAGAAAAGGAACCCCCACAAGAAGAAGAACCAAAGGGAACCGAATTCCCTTCCAAAAAATGGTGCAAAAAAAAAATGAACCCGCCCATTAGCATACGTGAACTCTATCCTGGCAGTGTCCGTGTCCGCCTTTTTCTCTCTTGCCGTCCTAAATCGGTTTCCCGTGCAGATTGAACGCAAGACAACCTACCTGTAGTCGGCGCTCAAGTATTCAGGCGAGCAATATCCCGCTCCCTACCTTGCCGACGATTTATGAAGACTTGGTCCCGCCTACTATGCCAAGTGCTGAGTCGTGACGGGTGGACGAAAATAGCGCAGGCAATCGAATAGCCCCTGAAGGGTCCACTAGCTAGAAGCCAATCAGGGATAGAACGATGTCGGAGACAGAGAACTTGTGCGTCTAGATGATCGCAAAGATTAAGAGGAGCCCCCTCTTTCTGTAAATTGGGAGAGAAAATTGCAATGACAGCTCTGAATTCAGCGTGATAATAGTTTACAGCATATGTATTTTCCAACTCGAGGCACTTCTTGCGGAAAGTACCTCTGCACAGCAGCCGTTTTGTCCGCTGAGATGTACTTCTATGCACTAGGTTCAGCATCCTCAAGAGGAGGTGGGCCGTCTTCATCGGAATCAGAATCATCAGCAGCACCGGTTGGCTCGCCCTCTCCACCCGCACCACCAAGACCTCCGCCCATTCCACCCATCTGCGCCATCATCTGGAGATCGCGGCGATCAGCACGGAAGGCTTATGGCGAGTCAGGAAATGAGATTACCTTGCTAAAGTCCATGCCTCCCATGCCTCCCATGCCTCCCATGCCTCCCATGCCTCCCATGCCTCCCATGCCCCCCATACCCATGTCTCCCATACCTCCCATGCCATCGTCCATACCTGGGATACCACCAACCATATCATCATCGGCGGGGACACCTTCTTGTTCATCCTCGTCGACCCATTTACCGAAATCAGTCTTGATGTATGGCGTCTTCACATTGGCTTTTGTTAGCCGTTGCCAGTAGTCCAATTTCGGTTCTTTTTTGCGGAGAACGGCGACCAAAGAACGCGAAGTGAGGCGCTTGGAGGATGCCTGCGGGATGTTAGAATCGCGGACAACGTGATGTCACAAAAAGCTGTACCTCGGGGTCTACCTCCGCGAAGAATTCTAGATCAAACGCGTACTGTTTGCTGTTGACATTAATCACAGATATAAGGAATGGATTGAGGGGTACAACAAAAACTAATGTACCCGCCAGCAGTTGCTTCGAGTGTCAATTTCGTAGCGGTCAAGTCATATTTGAGACTTGACTCTACGATGTCAGGGAGATTGACGGTAAGGTACACAATATTCTAAGCGCGATCCCGACACCGACGATGAGTACGTCGCCAGGGGTTTGGAGGATATGTGCGCACCTTCGCTGCCTCAGTGGCGCTACTGCGCTGAGCCCACAAGATTTCTGGGTGTTTCGACATTTCGGCAAACTTGTTTTGTGAAAGAAAAAGATGGGAGAAGTTGCTGAAAAGCGAGCCTTCGAAATGCAGAGAAAGATGGAGAACAACCTCGATAATGGCCACAGCGCGATCTTCGATCAGCCACACGTCACGTGGTCTATAAAGGGCAGGTCACACGGTCTTTGGCGGAGGACGCGTTTCAGCAACAGCTTGACGGTTGTCCAAAGTAAATACTTTGTGTATAACGAGAACACATGTGGTAGGTTTCCCTGCGTTGTGTACAATGTGCACAGTCACTGGAGAGACGGTGCTCACTACGTTTTACTAGGTGCACACGGTGGTTTTTACCCTTGCTACTTTTACCCCTTCCCACTGCTCCACCATATTTCCTAGTTCTTTTCCTATTTACCCTAGCCTTGCATGCAAGACCATGGTGAGTCAACCCATGGAACCAGTAATCCAAAGGCTGACTTAAAAATATATCATAGCTTTTACTGCGTAATACTCCTTGCCGCACTATTTCTCAGCTCGTGCTATTGGCAGTCATTCCCCTTGGATGCACGCCTCTCGGTTCCTTGGGCAGATAACGTCACAACATTCTACGAAGCGCTAAACGCAACTATTCCCCCGGAGCTCAACCTACACGAGTTCACCCCACCGATCATACGCGTTGCGGACAGGTGTTGGTGCGACTTTGCGTCTGGAGTCTTTGAACCCTACAGTGTACAAAAATGGGAAAGAGACAGCGTGGAGAGGGCTGTGGCTGAGATGGAGAAGAATCTGAAGCAGCAATCCGAGGGAGAAATAGAGACGACGCTGAATGCCACGACGACTGAAGAGGAACCCAAGCCGTCAGTCTCTGCTGAAATGAAGCAAAACGACGATTCGCAACAAGGCTCGGATATCGTAAAGGAGACGTTCTCTATCATCCGCTCTCTACTTCGCAGACGATCTTCAAGAGCTGATCCATCGCTGGCCTCCGCCGCCCCTGCACCTATGCCTACCGCGTCTCCCACCAAAACTATGGAAATCGAGCCTCCTCCATCAGTAGAAACACCACTTTTGCCTGGGCAGCTTGATATGCGCCCCCTCGGGTTCGACCTCATCCTCGATATTAGATGGTCCAGGAGCGCATAGCCTCGTCCGTTATCTCATAGCATCCAAGGATTAGAACACTTGTATTTTTACATAGGCTAGCCAGGCCTGTATAGTATAGTATGGGTGCACCCATCATCAGAGCTCAGCGCTCAGGCTGCACGCTTGAGCTGATCGTGACCAGCAGTGGTCAGAGGTAAGTTCGCCAGTCGCTCGTATATGATCTTATGGTTCGCTTTTTTGCTGTCGACGACTAATGGCCGGAACCCGTCGAGTTGCACCTACTATGGTGGTACGGTCCTTGTACTTGATACCACTCAGCGCCAGGGAGCAGGCACTGTGGGGAACCAGGAACGAGTGTTGGTCGTGGGAGTACACTACCTTATTAGTGTCGAGCGCTGTCCGCGCTTTGAACCCGGGAAGGGCTCTTGGACAGAAGGAACTCTTCCTCAGATATTTTACTTGTCCCTTCCGCCCAACAGCCCTCGTTATTAGTCCTGTCTCCTCGTCGGAATGCAACATTATGGCTTCCAAGTCTAAAGGGAAGTCTTCCGCGGGCAGGTCAGAGAACGTCCGGTTGGACCCCCTCGTCACCGAACCTAACATTGGCACCGCGTCCGGTCACAGCAAGATGGACCTCGTATCTAAAGCCCTCTTCGCACCTTTCTCTCATAAAAAATCAGAATCGACACGAATCCTTTCAGACCGTAAGAAATATCTCTTTCATTCTCCTTTGCGCCGCTTCGCCAACCCGTAAATTTTGTGTTATATATTTAGTTGCACCCGTAATCATGACACCGAGAATGATGACTGCAGCAGCAACCGTCTCATCTCGAACGCGCGGGTCCATCAACGGTGGTGGGGGCGGAAGTTCGAGAATGGATTTTGCAACGCTAGGACGCGCCCCGATGCGTCTCACTCTCGGAAACCGCCGCGTCACCTCGCGCGACCTCCAAATAGCAGAAGCGATGGAAGAACTGCTCGATGCTGAGGTACCGGAACCGGAGGGAGTTGCCTCGGACGTGAGTCTCCTGCGCGGGTTTAATGCGACGATTCCAAGCTCGGAAAAGAATCGGACAAGGAGACGGCAGATGCGGAATGTGGACGCCCCTAGGATCGGGCTCAAGAAGCTTGGGTTACATGCGAGGGGGATGCTGGAAGGTGACGAAGAAGAAGAGGAAGGGCAAAGTGTAGCCAGTGAAGATGATGTTATTGTAGTGGGTCCCGGGAGACGGAAAGGCAAGAGGAGGGCTAGGGAGAGTCTAAGCACGACGAAGACCCTCGGGAAGGATGAGCTCACGCGACAATCACAGGAGATTGTCCGGGATAAGGAGAATCTGCATGTGCGCCGGGTATGTGTCTCACATAAATCAGGTGTATAATCCTAACATTATGTACGTTTACGCAGAGTTTGATCCAAAGCGAAATTGCAGAGGTAGAAAACAAGATAAAAGCACTAGATTCAATTCGAGAACAACTGGAACGAGATCTCTTGAAAATCCAAGAGGACGAATTAGAACTGGATGATGAACGTACGTGTGGACTTGAAATTAGCGAGGTGACTGCTCACATCAGAACAGTGGAAGGCGTTCAGGAACGCTTAGAGTTTGAAGAAATATCCTCGAAACACCACAAAACCACTACCGCACACACTCCCCATGTCGCTCCTTCACGGCGACGGAAAGGTATTTATTCTGATTGTTCATGGGATGTAACTATCTATTACCACTTTCTCCAGGCCCTGTCTTTTTACCCTCAGAGCATGACGAACTTCCACCCGCAATCGCTTTCATGGTACTCTATTTACTTCATAGTTCTGACACCCACTCACCTCCTCGCCAAGACCCTGGAAAGTCACTTATCACCCATAACAGCACTGGACTTTTCAGAACCATATGGGACATTGGTCAGTTGTTCTCAGGACGATTCACAACCGCGTGTCTGGGACCTAATGACCGGATCCGAAATTGGTCGCCTACGAGGGCATCGCAGTGCAGTCAAATGCACACAGGTCGAGGACAACTTGTGTCTCACTGGTGGCGAAGACGGCTCCGTTCGATTATGGGATCTTCGTCTGGTTGACGATGACTGGGAAAAGGACGGTCTCAGTGATGTCGCAGAGGAAGACGGAAGCTCGTTCAACGATGGGGAACTGGTCGAGAAACCGAACGGCATAAGCTCTGGTACAGTGAGCGAAGCCGGCACAGATGCCGAAGGACCTTGCATGAGACTATACGAGGGGCACAGCAAAGCAGTCACAGCTCTGTACTTCGAAGACGAATGCTTGGTAACCTATATTCTTCTCCCTCAGGCCGCGACGACTCACTTCGTTTAGGTAACGGGTGCCTCCGACAAGACGCTTCGGCAGTGGGACCTCAGCACTGGCCAGTGTGTGCTCACCATGGACATCCTCTGGGCAATCTCCCACTCCCAAGTCACTCCTCCCGGCAGCCAGTTACCAAACCATCTGTTCTCAGGCGCAGCCGCAGCCGCAGGAAACTTTGCAGTTCCAACACCGCCCTATGCGGATGGCAGCTGGGACATGTACCAAGACTTTGTCGGAGGTGTGCAGTTCTGGGGATACGGCCTTGTAAGTGGGAGCGGAGATGGCGCAGTGAGGATGTGGGATAGTGAGAGCCTTATGATTGTTACTTTTGTGTCTTGCGACTGACTGGTGGGGCACTAGTGCGTACGGGTCAGGCTCACCGAACTCTGCTGGGACATACTGGGCCTGTCACGTGCCTCCAGTTTGACGAGATCCATATTGTCAGTGGAAGTCTTGACAAGTCGATCCAAGTGAGTGCTATTTCCTTTGTTCCCGAAAGCGGGACTTAGTTGGTGCTCGAAGATATGGGATGTCCGGTCGGGTGGTGTATTCGAGACCCTGAAGTACGACCACGGAGTGACTGCGCTACAATTTGACACTCGCAAAGTCGTCGCAGCCACAGGCGAGAATGGCGTCAAGGTGAGCTGCGCACGTAGCATTGTGCTTCATATGCCCGCGTCTAACCGCAGTCCGTCTTTCTCTCCTTCGGTTAAGATATACAACCGCACAACCATGCAGCACTCGACGCTGCTGACCAACGGTCACACGCGGCCTGTAGACCGTCTGCGGTACATGGACCGTTATCTCGCCTCTGGCGGACGTGATTCTACCGTGAAGATCTGGACACTTTGAACGCTCGATCTGATAGCCTCATCATGATGGATCATTGCAGATACCTTCGAGCTGACTGACGGTTCGGACGGTTTTCAAGAAATGAACAGTGGTAGACTAACATAAGTAATCTCCAAGCAGATGTAGCATACGCATATACACAACTTTTTCATTCGCAATTATTTTACATAACTTCTGCCTGTACAAGATTTTGGCACTCGCCGCAGTATTCTCTCCCGCATCGGTCAAGGAGCCGGATTAATCTGGGTTAATCTGAGTCCGACGCGAGTAGATCTTGAGCTTTTCACGCGCACTGGCCGCGGGCTGAGACCACAATGTACTGCTGCGACTTGTGCAGAAATCCGATGCGTTGTTATGCGCGTGACGGTCAACTCGCTAATGCACATTGCGCAGTTCCCAGCGGCGAGCGCTTGCTGGTGATAATGATGGCGCTCCTCATGATCGTGTCCGCGCTGAGACCACTGGTGACTGACACAGCAACCGACATAGTCGAAAGGGCGTATTTTTGGACTGACCAACGACAGCGTACTTATACAGAGTACAAGCCTACGCGCTAGACGAATCTTTCAACTTGAACTCCCTGGACGGCATCCTCTTGTGATCTCCATCTGACAGTTTGCAACTTGTACCGTGACGTTCGGGACCAGATATCACCATTGCGGCATCCACTAGCAGTCACAGCTCGTGAACATGTAAGTACCAACTTGAAGGACTTTCATCCTGTCGCAGGAGAGGCTCACTTTATCGCCCTCTTCTGACGCGTATTTCATGCAGGACAAGCTGGCTAAGCCATGATGCTGAGCTCCTCCCAGTAATATTTGCCGCAGGGTCTATTTTGACTCTGGCTGTGTCCGCCTTTCAAAACCGATGTCACGAAGAAACCAAAGCTGCTGTGCGGCAGAAGACACAGTCCTCGATCTTTTACTTCAAGGTCTTGAGGCTGACTGGGTCCATCCTTGCTACCGCGTTGGCCCTTGGTACCATACTGTGGTATCATGAAACCACCGAGCCTTCGGGCGCTCAGGGAGTCTTCACTATCTCCAAAGAGGAAGCCCTGTGCAGTGTCATCGTAGGTCTCAAGCTCAAAGGAGAACTCCGTTTCATACTTCATGCAACTGTCTACAGATATATGCGACACTCCTCAGTTTCTTTTCCGTCCTTCGTCTCGACTTCGGAGGCCGGAACCTGACAGGGCATGCCGACCTCATTTTCCTTTCCGTCTTCGGCGTATTCGCGTATCGTGATCTCTGGCCCCTTCTTACCTTTACCAGACCTCCAGGATATCACCTAACTTCCTATGTTTGGGCCGAAAATGCGATCCTCGCAGTTCTGGCCATCGTCCTTCCTCTCACAAGTCCTCGAGAATACTGGCCCATTGATGACACAGTGAGCTCTGAGCATTGGGCAGGCTGATCTAAGGAGTGACCATCCCACTCTCAGTCTTCAGGCAAGGAACCGCACCCAGAACAGACGGCCTCTTGGCTATCCCTTTTGCTTTACTCGTGGCTCAACCCATTGATAAGCATAGCCTACAAATCCCACCATTTGGCTGCCGAGACTCTGTATCCGCTCGCTGACTACGACCATGTCAAAGCGCTGGTTGCACGCAGTTCGTCGGTAAGTTGAACTCCAAAGATGCGTGGCGCTGGTTTCTTACCCCCACAGTTTTTCGATGTGGGCTCAAGCAAAAAGAGAACACACATCATTTTTGGCTTGATGAAGGTGTTTGGTGAGTAGTGAAGTTGGCTTGCATGCTCAATGTCGGATTGAACCTCGTCATTAGCGTCAGAATACGCAATTTTGGTGTTCTTGGAGTTCGTCCAGGTTAGTGGGCACGTCCCAGGTTTTGAGCTCTCCTCAACAGCGTTTGAGAATAGGTATTTGCGACCCTCACAAACCCCGTTGCTTTAGAACAGTTCCTCAAGTATGTGGTTGGCCATCTTCGATGTCCACAGATTCTCACATAACCAGATATATGGAAAACGGTGGCGAAGGAGCCACCGTGCGACCAACAGTGTGGATTGTCCTTCTTTTCCTCAGTCCAGTCGTCCACTCCATCTCGTATCAGTGGTTTACTTTCATTGCGGTCAGCATCGAGTATATGCGGAGGGCCACCATGAAGTGACTGACAGCCTGCAGACTCGAGTTGCCGTGCACACAGAAGCCATTCTTTCGGACCTCATCTTCGAGCACGCCTTGCGTATCAGAAATCAAGCCGAGAACAGTCAGAGTTCCACCTCATCGGAAGGTGATCCCGGTCACGCAGCGAGCAATCAGGGTAATCTCATTGGCACCATAAACAACCATGTGACGACGGACTTGTCCAATGTCACCGAGGCCAAGGATTTCCTTCCCACAGGTGAACTCCAGAAACTGAACTTAGGGGCTTGGCAGCTGAATGTGCTTTCAAGCTGTTGGTGTACCCTTGCAGATAGCGTTGTGTGTGGTATTTCTATATAAAATCTTGGGTTGGAGGTACGCTTTGTGCGTCAGACAACTTCGGTGTTCATTTCTAACATTTTGAAGCGCCTTGGTTGGCGCTGTCGCAATGGTCGTACTGTTCCCAGTACCAGGCTACATCGGTAGTCTGTTCCAGAGTGTAGAGGTGGAGAAAATGAAGAAGGTCACTGCCCTGCTTGGTTCCAGAGGAGGCAAATTGTTGACTTGCTTTTCGCAGACTGACGCCAGGGTGCAAGTTGTCACCGAGAGTGAGCATCTGTTTAGCTTCGTCTGCAGATTCGGGGTGCTAACCGTTGCCAAAGCTATGACCGTACTCCGCATGATCAAGCTTTTTGGATGGGAGCGTAAGATGGGTGGTCGACTCCAAGCCCAGCGAGAGGAAGAGCTGTCTTGGACAAAGAAGCGCTCGCTTCTCCAGCTTCTTAACAACATGATCAAGTATGTGGGCACCATTGGCTATACGATATACCGGTAATGAACGATCTTGCAGCTTCGTAATCCCCATCGTGGTCATGCTGGTTACTTACTCTGTCTACGTGAGTGCCCACGGTGTCAATGTTGGTCGCGCCACAGTCTGAGGTTTTCACAGACATTGGTCGCCAAGCAAAACCTCACTGGTAAGTAACTCATATAAGTGGTTCATGCATGCCTGTGACCGATTTCTTCTAGCTTCCCTCGTGTTTTCATCTATGGCTGGTGAGATCTTGTTGAATCTTGAAACCCCTGAAGGCACTAGCCAACGATTGGTAAAGTTTTCGACATCCTCCAGACTCAGCTTCACGTAGTCTCATGGTCCATACCCCGCCTTATCCAAGGTCAGTGGCTACCTTGACGTGTTTGAAGAGCCGGATTTGACATCAGCTGTATAGGGAGAGTGGCACTTGATCGTATTAACGGCTTCCTATCAAATGTATGCAACCAAGCACTCTTTCGTGGCCCAATGAGCTAATTCTTCGTAGAATGATGTGGTCAGTGGGACTACAGGATCTGAGGGAGATAGCTCTTGCGTCTCGGGCGATAGTGAGAAGATCGGGTTCTCGAGCGCCGTTTTCACGTGGGCGAAGTCCAACTCTGGTTCACAAACACCACGCCAGGGAAGGTTCATGTTGAGCGTCGACGATGAACTTGTCTTCCAGCGTGGAGAGCTGAATCTAATCACGGGTCCAACGGGCTCCGGGAAAACATCGATGCTCATGGCTCTACTCGGCGAGATGCATTTTGTCCCGTCTGGGCCCTCGTCTTGGGTAAACTTGCCCAAACACCTTGGAGTTGCATATGCAGCCCAGGAGTCATGGATACTTAACCAGACAATTCGAGTAAGCATCGTAGGTTTAATACCGCAGGGACTCGAAATCTGATCTGGAACTGCAGGACAACATCATTTTTGGCTCTGCATTTGATGAAGCGAGGTATAAGGAAGGTGCGTGTCTGGGCATCATCTAGCGTTGATCTTTGTAAACCCCTCCTCTAGTCTTGTTCCAGTGCGCGTTGGAACCCGATCTAGCGCTGTTGGAGCACGGGGATCTCACTGAAGTCGGCGAGAGAGGCGTCACGTTAAGGTCGGTACTACGAAAACCACTCCTATCTTTCCCTTGTGTTGATCATTTGCTTGAGTAGTGGTGGCCAGAAGGTAACAACTTCCATGAAAAATATTATAGCGATGAGCTCAAAGTTCGGACCAGGCCAGGATAACTCTTGCACGCGCCCTATATTCGCCAGCTCAGGTTCTTCTTCTCGATGATGTAAGGTTAAACCTACCCGCTAAAAGCTCTCAGGACACTGACAGGCTTATGCCAAGGTTCTGGCTGCTTTAGATGTCCACACAAGCCAATGGATCATCCAGAACTGCTTGAGGGGAAATTTAGTAAAGCAAAGGACTATTGTCATGGCGGTAAGCTCGTGATATTGTCTTTGTGTAGTATCTTAAGTAAGAATGACAGACTCATCACGTTTCGCTGGTCCGCGACACCGCTCGATACGTCGTGGCTCTCAACAGCGAGGGTAAGGTTCAAAGCCACGGACTCATTGAACCGAGCCTTCGTGGCGGAGCTCGTGTCCTTAGCACAGAACAGGACGAGAATAGCCTTGAAGACATACCGAATGAGAAGAACTCCACGTCTGACAGCAAGCCCAGCAGTACAGAAGGAGGTACCTTGACAGCGGCGGAGGAAGTGGCGGAGGGCCATGTTGGCTGGTCGGCTGGTAATCACCATTCTTTCAGACATGTTCTGTTGACCTAATGGTTCCGCAGTCCTCCTCTACCTTGTCGGCTGGGGGGGCCAACGACCCCTCCTGAACTGGGGGCTGTTCGTGGTCGGTATGACACTAACGCATATCAGCAAAGCTGCTCAGTCGTGGTACCTCGGTTATTGGGCTGAACAATATCAAGAATCCTCCAGAGTCAATGTCGGACAGTAAGACCCTTCGAATTCTCTGATATGTATTAACACGAGTAATTCCTCCTTCATCAGGAATATTACACTCTACACTCTGATCATGTGGAGCGCCGTAATCCTCTACTCGCTGTCGTACACGGTCAATCTATTCGGGTCCTTGAGGGCATCCAAATCAATTCATATGCGGCTCATCAACAAAGTCTTTGGAGCGACTTTTAGGTATGCAGACCTCATCCTTCCTCCCCTCCCTTAGCTGAAAGTGTTCCAAGGTGGCTTGACACAACACCAGTGGCTCGAGTGATCACCCGGTGTACTCAAGACATTGGCACAGGTAAACTTCGCTTCTTTTTGTTGACAGACGATTTGCTAAAGGCATGCAGTGGACGGACCCTTCTCTATGAGTTTATCTGCGTTAATCGAGTTGACCATCACCATGCTGGTCAAGCTCGTAGCCATAGTGTACCTGTCACCCCCACTTTTGGTGCCTGCCATCTTCGTGGCAGTCATAGGTGGGTGGTGCGGGCAAGTGTACATGAAGGCCGAGTTGTCCGTTAAACGAGAGCTAAGCAATGCCAAAGCTCCGCTGATTGCGCACCTTGGAGCCACCCTTGCTGGATTAGGTGAATGTTTTCCTAAATCCCATGCTCTGGTGCTAACGGCCTTGTCATTCAGTTTCTGTTCGTGCTTTTGGGGCTCAAGAACTCTTCGTCAAAGAGTATCATACACGTATTGATCACTATACTCGGGTTGCTCGTACATTCCATGCTCTCAATTGGTAAGCACATTCCCCATGGCGAAATTTGTTACTGAGCTAATAGTGGTGTGCAGCTGGGTATCTGTCAGGCTTGAAGCACTGGGTGCCTTGTTCTCCGCATGTCTGGCAGCATATCTCATGTACGGACACCACAACATCAACCCGTCGAACGTCGGCTTCTCCTTGAACATGGCAGGTAATGCTTTACAACTTGCACTGGTGCCGGTTTGTGCTAATCACCTTGTTCAGTGAGCTTTAGCGCGTTCGTTCTGTGGTGGATAATCATGTTCAACAACGTAGAGATCAATGGTAAGTTCAATTGGAATAATTTGTAAGGAACTATCCATGTTGATCCAAAGCACAGGCAATAGGTATGAACATCGACCCTAGCGGATGCAAACACCAAGCTAAACCTGCCTGTAAAACAGCCTCGAGCGCATTGCGAGCTACATAGAGATAGAGCAAGAGACCAAATCGCTGAGCAAGGCCAGCCCGCCCGCGTATTGGCCTGCATCCGGGGACTTGCGTGTAGAGGGTCTCTCTGCTCGCTATTCATCGGTAAGTCCCCCGCCTGTCTCGATAATACAACGCACTGACGATCACCTTCAAAGGACGGACCTGAGGTGCTGCACAGCCTATCGTTCCACGTCCGGACCGGAGAACGAGTCGGTATAGGTACGGGGTGATCAATTCTTTTGCCTCGTAAATAACTCAACTGTCTCGCAGTTGGTCGCACTGGAAGTGGGAAGGTAATATTCAAGACATGATCCCATATCGCAGGCTCACTGTGGAAGCAGAGTTCACTAACATTATCGCTTCTACGTTGCCTCCTCACCGAAGGAGAGGTGTATTACGACGGCATCCTCACGTCCTCCATCGATCTTGATGCTCTCCGTTCAAGCATTACAATCATTCCTCAAATTGTACGTTAGTTTTTCTGTCTCCCGAGATCCCCACCTGACGCCCTCGGCCAGCCCGACCTCTTAAACGGCACTATCCGCCAGAACCTCGATCCCTTCAGCCAGTTCGACGATGTATTCCTAAACAGTGCCCTGCGATCCGCCGGACTGTCAGAGCTCCAGGACATCAGCGACGAAGGCAGACTGACCCTTGAGACACCCGTCACCACCGGAGGCACCAATCTGTCGGTGGGGCAGAGACAGATCATTGCATTGGCTCGGGCGATGGTTCGAGAGAGCAAACTTCTCATTCTTGACGAAGGTATGTGATTTGAGCATGCCTGACTGATCATTGGTCGCTTATTTCTGGGCGCAGCCACATCGGCCATAGACCACAGGACGGACGCTGCCATTCAAAACACCCTCCGAGAAATGAAGGGGGTAACCCAGCTCATAGTGGCACATCGACTTCAAACAATCATGGACGCGGATCGAGTCGTGAGTTGTAGGTGATTTTTGAAGAGCACGCTGCTGACACTTTTATCAGATGGTGTTGGATGCTGGTCGAATTGTGAGTATCAACACAGAGATGAGTTGCGACATGGTGCTGACGTTCTTCCACAGGTTGAATTCGACAGCCCTCGAGAGCTCTTAAAGAGAGACGGAAGTATGTTCCGGGCACTGGTGGATGCTAGCGAGGATAAAGATTACTTGATAGCTATGGTAAGGGATTGAGCGTAGATCCATCTGCCTGTATGCACGACTGTTCGAGTGCTCTCGAGATACTTGATTGCAGAGGATGGTGAGGTGTTTCATCGAGGACCAGCCGATATAGAACAGCATAGATTATGAGGGTGTCGTGAACAGAACAGCAAGCAAGACGAGTAACAAGAAACTGAGAGAAGATCACATGAACAGGCCGACCCCATTAACCCTGAGAATGATTTTCCTGAGCGGACACCCTAAGTCACGATTAGGGCCGCCTATAGCTATTGCCTTCATCCCGACCATTGCGAGGATGATAGTCTCTAGGAGGTCGACCCCCATCCCGAGGCGGACCAGAGTATCTGTCGCCGTGGTAGCCACCGGAGGAATAGTGCCCGGGGCCTCCATACCCTAAATCATGCCGAGGAGGCGGGCTCATCGAGCGACGTCTAGATGAATAGATGGTGAGTCCATCGTTTCGTTACAATCAAGATCGGATCTACCGGTATCGAGATCCATCCGCGCTGCTACTACGAGGAGGATAGTCGCGGGGAGGGGTCATCGGCCGTCCCCGTCCCTCCGGGAGTGGACCATAGTCGCTGAGCAGAACAATCAACAGGGCTCGTTTCGTTCTACGAAGTGTGAGCACCTACCGAGGTGGCCTGTCGTAGTCGTCTCTCCGAGAAGGCGGAGGAGGACCAGGAGGCGTTCTCGGTCTTCCGCCATGAGGAGGGTACGAGGGATACCTGTCATCCACCGGAGGAGGACGTCTGTCATACCTATCATAGAAATCCCGAGGAGGCGGTGGGGGTGGATAACCTCTGGGGGGGAAACCAGGATAGTCTCTATCAGGTCCGACCGGTCCAGGCCTTTCATACCGAGAGGGAGGCGGGGGCGGAAGAGGTCCTCGCATGCGGTAGTCGTCGTAGTCACGGCGGGGAGGGGGTAGACCACCCATCGGGAAATCACGAGAGTCTCGTGGGGGAGATAAAGGCCGCCTGTAATCCCGGCCGGGAGGGGGCGGGGGAGGGTAGTCATGATAGCGAACATCCCTTGGCGGGTACCTTGCGAGGTCATCTCTGAACGGAGCAAGGTCACGGGGTGGAGGATATTCTGAAGGCATGTGCAAAAAAGATGGACCATGCAGAGGAGCAACACGGCTGAACGGCGATATTAAGACCGGTGGACGGTTAAAAACATATAAAACTCACGAATGTGTCGTGTGGTGAGGGCATTCTCTGTCGATATTTCGCATCAACACCGTAACAGACCAAAAAAAAAGATATGCCAACCTTGCCCAATGCCCACTTTCGCCGCATTTGAAGCATGCACCGGGGTCATCAGACCTTTTAGCAGCTCGCCCACGGTTGTGTGAAAGCTCGACGCGAATTTTGTTTCCCATAAAGTATCCCTCGTGGTATTTTGCAACGCTTTCCTCTGCGGCTTCGCGACTATCGAATTCCTACCAAAGTGCAGTGATAAGTCACCACTTAATCTTCAGGTCAATATGGTGCCTTACCACGAACCCATATCCAACTCTGTAAAGAAAAGTGGCAAGGTCGTTAGTGAGACCTCCCTTCTACGAACTGATGACTCACTTGAGTTCAATATTGACAATAGTGCCGATTTTTCCAAAACAGTTTTGTAGGTCCTCCTGGCGAGTGTGTTCCGGGAGACCACCAACGTAGACTTTGTTCGGCTGGGTGGCGCAAAGAGTTTTAATACCAGACCAAGAACAACGCAGTGAACTGACAAGAAGAGACAAAGCGAGGACAAGACCAGGCAACGAGGAAGCCAACTCTATATTATGAACGCCGCAAGCGCACTAGGGTCCAGGCAAGCCAGCAAGCAGACAGGAACATTATCGGAACAAAGACGAGGGCGAGTCGTCGACTCGAAGCAGTAGTAGGTCCAGATGCCAGTTTACCGGTTGCCAGTTAAGCCCCAGAAAGACGACAAAGGCATAGTGGAGTGCTACCCAAGAGAGGATGGGACACAGACAGGGCCAGAGGGCACAGGCAAAACAGCCAGCGGCAGGACTAGGGATTAAAGGATAAAACAAGAGGATGAGACCTAAGCACCTTGACTTGTCTGTCGCGAGTAGAATCGGCTTTGTTTCCAGACGAATCTTCGCCGGACTTGATTATTTCTGGAGCCTGCGCAGATACATTGCCAGTGTCGTCCAGGTTGTTTTCGTCAGGTGAGTGTTCGTGGCTAGCGACGGGTCCCATTGTATCTAGACCTTCCTCGTCGTCAACTGAGCTCCATTTGTCTCTAGTTTGCAGCTCAGCATCCACTGCGCTCGGTGATGCAGCCATGTTGGAGAATCTGAAGTGTTGTGAAAACTGACACGAGCAGGACAGAGTTTGCTCTTGGTGGCCGCTAAACAACACAGGGGAAATTTCCCAAACAACACTTGAAAATTGATCTCCGCTCAGTCGCAGCGCCCAAACGCCAAACCGCACGACACAATCGAGCGTGGATCCTCCAGTTAATGTTCCATTGCTCGATTAATAGCGGATAGGCTGAACTATCTACACTAGTAGGAAGTGAGAAAAAAACTGACACAAAAGTCCATATACAAGAAAGTCCGATTGCACAAAAAGTATCAAACTCGATAGGTCCTTTGTCCTCTCCAACTATAAATCGTCCTCAGCAAACTCATGCGAGGGTCCACAAGCCGCTGACAACGCCAGCAACCATAAGTGTGGCAACGCCGACCAGTGTTCTGGCGTCGAGGGTGGAAGCAGCGTTGGTCGTGCCGCCAGATCCTCCTGATGAGCCAGAGCCAGATCCACCACCCGAGGAGGTGGAGCCACCGGCGGGCAGCGTAGGCACAGAAGTGCCAGTAGCACTTGCCAAGCATGATGAAGCCGCAGAGTTGGCCCCGTTCACGGTCGAGGGAGCCTTGGAGTTGACAGTGCCGTTACCACCGAAACTGCAGGCTTGCGCGTTGTTGTTCATGGAAAGATAGTATTCGCTCATCACCCAGGACAGCTTGACAGCTGAAGACGTGTCAGTAAAATCAACCATCCAGTAGAAATGGGACCACATACTTGGATCACACTCGGCGACGGCGCCGTAAACGCCAGTAGTACCATTGCCAGCGATGGGGTTGCAGCTTCCGCCAGATTGTCCAAGCAGGCTGCAGCCATAATCAAGCAACGCACCAACAGTCGCAGTGTAGTTGGACGTCTGAGGAGTGAACTGGCAGCTCAAGCTGTTCTCCAAGCACGTGCAGGCAGCAAGGTTAGGAGTAGGTGGCAGCGTGGTGGAACCAATGAAATTCGCATCCTGCTGAGGGCATGCGGGGTAGCTTGTGGTACCAGCCGCGCTCTGAGTAGGAGAGTTAGGAGGCGAAGCCTGGCCGTATTGCGTCTTGAGGTTGTTGAAATCGGAGCTGGTAGTGACGGTGCTACCATCAGCGGAGATCGTGACCATGCCAAACTGACCCTGTGCGCTCGTAGCAGGGAAGTACGAAAACGCAATACCACCAGACCAAACAGGTGACATCTGCGAACTCAGGAGTGCGCCGACTTCGGTGAAGAGACGAGGAGGAGACGTGATGCAACCGAACTCGCTGAAGTAGGCCGGAATGTTGTAAGAAGCAAACTCGGTTTCAGTGCCAGCGTATGAAGCCTGGAATGTCGAGTCGCCACACCACTCGCTGCAAAATGATTTTATATGTCAGAAAAAAACTATCAAGCACCGAGTCCGTCGCACGCACTAGTTGTTCAATCCGTATAAATCAATTGCGGTAGCACCAGAGTTTGCTCCGGATGCATCACAAGAGAGGTAGTTTGCAAGCGGAGACAACCAGGATGCATCACCGTCGATCGAGGCATAGCCCACAAGAGCAGACGATTTAATCGAGTTACTGTCGCACCGGATGAGTGAGCCCGTGTCGGAACATAGTATACCCGAACAATACTCACAGGTAGGCCTTCGTGTCACGGGCAGCAGCCTTAACAAAGGTAGCGGCACCAGTTCCGTTGGCTGCAATGACGACTTCATTTCCTACATTGTACGCAAGAACGTTGTCATATTTCGAGAACGTGTTGATCGTCTCGACATATAGATCCAAGAGGTCCGTGGACCACGACGGGGCATCACGGTCAATAGAACCGTTCACAGGTAAAGAAAGGTCAATGCTGAAGAAGCGGTCAGAATTGACCGTGTACTTGGTATTTTTACCCAAAGCAGCGCTTACATGGTGTAAATTCCAGCATTGCTGAACAACTGCATGCATGTGTCGTGGTTCTGGGTGGAGTCCACGCTGTAAGCCCGGATGGCGTTGACGCCGAGCTGTTGGAGATAGGGCAAATCACGCTGACAAGCGGTGCCATTTGCCAGGGGATCGATGTAGGTGGAGGGTTCGAGGAAAGGATTATTCGGGTCAGCGACGACCTGGCCTGTTCAACCAAAAAAAATTACTCAGTACGTGCGACAGAGATGTCGGCTTGCGTACGCACCTTGCTCCTGATATGCGATGCCTTTGATATAGAACCTGTTTCCGTCCGCAGTGTATAGATATCTTCCAGACCGAGTGACCGTCTGGATGGCCTGTACACTGGAAAGGAGGGATCCCGCCAAGGCAAGGCCAGTCGCAATGCGTGCAGCTTGACGCATGGCTGCTGTTTAAGAGATGAGTAAAGTAGATAGGGAACGCAAAAGCTGAAGACCCGGCGTCAGACTTTTTTGAAGGAAGGAGTGTGGGGAGTTTTTCGATGTTATAATTGGAGCTTGGGTTCAAACGGGACTCACTGTAAGGCGGTGTCAATGACACTTGGTATTATGTAATATTTCCGGGTTAGGCAATCGCTGCCAGTCAATTAAGCGCTCGGTCGGCAGAGTGAGTGATACCTTGTCATGTCAAGCGCTATCTCATCGCCCGCCTAGCTCAATCGGATAGAGCGTCAGACTCTTAGGCGGGGTGAACCTGTTCAGTTAGGCGATCTGAAGGCTGCGAGTTCGACCCTCGCGGTGGGCTATAGGTTTTGCATGAGATCCTCATGGCTTTTTGATAAAAGTCAAGGCGAGTAACGCAGTGAAGACAAGTTGCCGCAAGGGCGTGTACAAAGCCTGGGATGTGCAAGGGTGTGCACCGTGCGACCAGTCACAGGCACGATGATGGCTAAGATGGGCGGTGTCCAGTTCTTGTGGAAGTCACTCCTTGTCACATCTTTTAAGTATCTCGGTGATTCATCCTCATGTCCAGTTGTTCTCGGAGAAATCGTACACTCCCCCCCGGCCACGCCCCCCACCGCCGTAGAGACCGCCATACTGTAAAAAATCTTTGCGATTCCTGAGCGCACCGTTCAATGTCTCATTTCGGGCTCGGACGCTGGAACGTTCGAAACCCTCATTGCTGGTCAACATATCGGTCGAATCAACTCGACTTACATCACTGTCCAGTTGTGAGGTCAGTCCGGTAATCAACCAATGTCCCTTCGTTCCATCTAGCTCCTTCATCGGGGACCTAACCGTTCACCGGGCACGGGGATGCGACAGGATGGTGAGAACATCATAGAAATCCGAAGTTCCACCAATAGCATGAAGGATAACTCTGTTCGCGAATGGACTGACGATGGCCGCCGTGTCCACACCTCCAAACAACCGCAGGAAACCAAACGTCGATTAGCAATCCTCGAAAGAGCTCGTCATCTATCTGGTGTTGCTTCAGTTAGCGCACCACAGAGGAATGGAACGGAGATAGCCGCCTAACCCACCTGCTGGCGTGACAAGCAAAGTCGGACGCCTAGAATGCTCCGCGATACAAGAGGGAACATTCGCTCGATACCAAGGGATCCCGAGAACTGATAGGCAGTCCGAGATGTCACGGAGTACTTTGTTCGATATTTGAAGTAAAACATCACTCAGACTTGTCCAATCGATGCAAAAGGCGGAGGGTTTAGCGGAGTGTTTGCCCTTCAACCTCGTGAAGTGCAATAGCCTTTGATCGAACCGAAGGTATATTTCGCTCTGGATAAATACATTAGCCTTGCACCAGCGCAAGTAGTCCGCCCTCGCAGAATATAGATGTTGAGATGATACCATGAAGACGGTTGTTCCTTCCAAACTTATACGCGATTGGGAAGGGCCTTTCGGAAAGCACTTGAAGAAGCTCGTGTAGTCCATACATGTAATAATGTCAGAATACACGACGTCGTGCAAGCAGCATATCGACCACCGCTGCTGCCATGCTCAGGGGAAGAAGGCACGCCGGCAAAGTCCGGTAGTGTTGTTCTGGGCGTGTAACCTTATTCCAGCCACTGTACAGTTTACCAAACGTGGCAATCTCACCTATCGAATACTCGCGCCAGCGTCCAGCGTCCCCATCGAAAGCCTCCACGTCGGCAAAGTATCTATCCTCATCTTTCACGCTCCTACGCGACTTGCTGAGCACAGACTTTAACTTTGACAGCCTCAAGAAAACACAAAATGACCCACGACGCCGTTTGGTTCTCTCGTCCTAGAAAGTACGGCAAGGGCAGCCGTCAGTGGTGAGTACAAACATATCACCAAGCTACCGCGCATGTACCCATCCCGTCCGTCCCCCAGCCGCCTCTGTGCCCACCAGGCTGGTCTTATCCGCAAATACGGTCTTGACCTCTGCCGTCAATGCTTCCGTGAAAAGTCTGCTGCGATCGGTTTCGTCAAGGTATGCTACTGCACCTATCCTTCTTATTATCGCGTTTCCTCATGCTTGTTTACCAGAACCGGTGAAGACATTGGTCTCATCCGCATATCTTAGCTTTCATCACGCTTTTCTCTTTACATCACACCACCACCTGAAAGTTGTCTCGTATGTCTGTATGATGCTATGAACAACAAGCAAGACTTATAAGCCCACTTTCGTGTGATCCTCGTTCGAGACTGGAAAGCAGGAGCCCACCAGTAGGAAAATTATCTCCACACGAAACACACCAGGTACACCCCCCACTTGAAGGCCTCAATTCTAGACGGTGGTATCACACAAATTTTTGGATCCGAAAAGCAACGACGGCGTAGATTGCACAATAAGTACAGAAGGTAGTGCTGCGACTAGTTAGCCATTAAACAGACATTGCTTTAGATGATGGAAGATTAGGGCTATACAAATGCGGCAGATAGAGAAGAAAGGGGGCAAAATGTTCAGAAAGCAAGAGTAATAGCAATGGGGGGGATTGTGTATGCCGGACGAAAGTACAAGTGTGCGGTGGTATGATCGAAGCCGGCCGATGCCCATAGGTAGTAAGAATCTCCGGGAAGACGAGATCGAGCCAAGCAACATGAGGAGAGGTATCGGTCGTCGGACGCAAAGGACATAGAATATACATAGAAATAGGGCATTAAGGAGCGGCATGCGAGTTGGGTATGACAACCGCAGTAGCGTGCGGGGACGGCATAGGTGCTCACATGCCATAGCCATAGCTCTGGTATGGATCATTCAACGACCCTGCAAGACCGACGTTTCCAAAGCTCACGTTTGCGTACGCGGAGACGCCAGAGTACCCACCAGCATGGGTATGCGGGGGAGTCAAGCTGGCGTTGTGAGGCGAGTTGTTCTGCAGAACGTATCCATCGATCGACCGCGCTTGGAGACTGTGCAGTTGAGGGGCCATGTGACCATGACCGTAAGAGCCCTGCCCCTGCATTCCGTAAAGACCAGCCTGGGAACCGTAGATGTCAGCCATGGGACTGCTTGCGTGCATGTTTTGCGAAAGGTGCCGCCCAGCAGCAGAGGGGTGGCTGTGAGCGTGCCCAAGGCCGATGGCTTGGTTGTTAAGATTCATGTTAACCATCGCCTGAGGACCTTGGTATCCACCACCGAAACCGTCCACTTGTTCACGCTGGAGCTTGTTCTGAATGCGCTTGCCATACGGGGTGTTGCGAATCAACGGAAGCACAGGACGGATACCCTCGACGAGAAGAGCACGTTGGTTCGGTTCAGCGTAGTCCAGGGCAGTCTGAGAGCAACTGTCAAGGAACGAAAGCCAAGAAGGTTTAGTCACTCACCTGTACACAGTAGTTGCCGTACGAATCGCGCAAGAGTTTCTCAAGGCGAGACCGGTTGAGCAGCTCCTCAATGAGAATTTTTCTGGTGCTATGTTCGGCCACGCGAATGCACTTCCCACAATCATTAGTATGGAGCAGCCGCTGTAAAAGCGTTTAGCTCACCTTTTCGATGACATTCGAGCTGAATTTCTGGACGGAAAGCGCGCACACATTGCCTGTGAATTGACGAATGACAGCATCGCTAAAGCGGTTGTCGTTCAGATCCAAAATATATTGTACGACCTGACAACACAACAGGAGTGAGAAAGGCAGTTCCATAGTGATGCTCCAAGAGAATACCCACATAGTTTCCATAAGGATCTTGAACCAATGTCAGCGCGTTGTACGTGATCTCGTTCACAAGCTGGACACGTTGGTGATCAGAGGCGTGGTCGATGCATCGTTGCAATACACAACATCCATGGCGGTGAGTAGCAACTTCGACACAGTTAGCAGCGACAGCGTTATAGATAAACTTGAATGAAACTTGATCAACTAATTCCAATCGAAGAGCGCCTGGCAACGTACCTGGTTATCTTCAGGGGCAAGCTTGTTGAGACATTTTTGAATGACATGATTGCCGTTCAAGTCCTTGATAAGCACTACAACATGAAGGCTGAGCGCGACAATAATGGAATGAATCTGAACATTGTATCTATGATCAGTCTGGCATTCTCCTGTAAGTGTGGAAGAAGATTTAAAGCGGAAACTAGACTTGCCTGTCGTCTAGTTGACAGGAAGTCAATCATTTTTTGTACAGCACGAGTACCGTGCATGTTAAGTGAGATATTGACCAAATCCTGAGCGACGGATTCGCAAATGACATTGCGCTGTTCGTCCGTGGAGTACTCCAAGAGCTTTTGGCAGAGGTAGTTGCCAAAGGGGTCTAAAGGAACAGGACTGAGTATTTTTTTAATGGGGAAGGCGCATGGAGCAGACCTGTCATCAAGTCGGCAAAGTGACCAAAGGTTTCGCGGAAGATCATGTCACGGTGTTCTGCAACGCCCTCCTCGAGCTTCTTCTGAAGGTAGCGGCACCCATGTTGGTCCTTGCACAAAGCAGGTATCTCCCCTTGCAAGTCCTCAAAACGAGTACCGGCGAAACGGTTAACTGCGTCACAGAACACAATCAGGCACTGATGACATATGCAAAGGAAACGCAGTCACTCACGATCCATATCGCCACGCTTGTGCTTGGGACCGTGCAGGCCGTTCATCTTGCTGTCGGGACCACCGTTGCCACGACCCAGACCCAGACCGTAGCGGGAGCCGTTGTGGTGGTAAAGGGCAGTGGAGCCGCTGGTACCATTAACACTATGGCCGCTGCGACCGTTGGAGTCGAAGCCGTACGCATTGTAGCGATCGTTCTCCATTTGACCGTTGAGCCCGTAGACCGAATCAACACCGTATTGCTACAAACAAGATGAGTACCATGTAAGGGGGCAAAATGAATGCCACGTACATCGTACTCATACTGGCCAGACGACAACCGCGACAAGGATGGTTGAATCTCGCCCTTACCAGAGTCATCGAGGTGTTGGCTACCTTGCGACGACAGACGACCACTCAAGCTCTGAGATTCAGGCGTAAGCGGCGTGCCTGGCGTCTGGAGCATATGATTGCCACCATTGGCCATCGACAGAGGTGTGGCGGGCACAGAGCGAGTCGTTGCAGACAGACCATCAAGGGCACCAGATGGTGATCCACGACGTGAGGAAGGAGCGGGACCGACGGAGCCAAGGCTCATTTGAGAGTGCTGTCCAATATGGGGGGTGGACGTCCCTGATACTGTACCAACAAGCTTCGAGCTCAGATCGAGTGGTGACGATGTCAGGGTCAAGGTCGGGTTGGTCACAGTGCGACGTTCGTTGCGAGAGCCCAAGCCCTCTGGGCCACGAGGGTTTCCACCAGCATATTGCGGCCATTCAGATGACTTCTCGCCGCGACCCGCAAAGGAGTTTCGCGGAGAGGTCTGCGAACGATGTGCAAGGTCCAGCGCAGCGGACGAAGTGGAAATCTGCTCGTGTTCAGTAAACAAGTAGACATTCAGGTAGAACTAGAGCCTCACCTTGTTCGCGTAAGACGCAAACTTGTCTTCATCTGAGGTCGGAAGGTTCCTCATCGCATCTGGAATAGATGAGGAAGGGGGTACGAAAAATCAACAGGAGTAAACTCACTGTGCATTTCCTGGTCCAGCTGCTCATCCAGCATCATACCGACGTTGTATCCCTGGCCCGGACGCCCATGATCATCCTCGCTGTAACGACCTCTAGCCATGATAGATTGCGCAACCGCTCCAGGACTTGGAGTAGCTCTAATGGGTCTCTCCCCAGCGAGCGCCATCCCTCGAAAGTGCTCAACCAACTCCTCGTCATGGCTGCTCGCAGACGTACGACGGCTAGCCGGCATGCTCTTAGCGCCTGCCCGGTTGTACTGACCATTCATCCCGTGGCCGGAACCAAGTTCCGGGGAGCGATCGACGGAGGGGGCGTAGGTGACAGACTTGCGCTTGTCTACAGCAGAACCGACTGCTTTCGAGAGGATGTCGGCGTCGACAGAAGAATGAGAAAGAGCCGATTTCATCAGATGGTCCCCGTGCAATGCCGCATTTACACGTGGTGGGGTTGTCGGCGCGGAGACAGCCAAATGAGCAGAGCTCATGGGGTCGTACGGAATACTGAGTAGCTCTTGAGCCTGCTGGTGTTCCAGAGCCCGCATCTGATCCTCGAACAACTTCCGCTGGATGACGCGTTGGCGTTCGTGTTCCAAACGCTTCAGCTCAACGCGCTTCATGGTTAGACCGCGGTCAAGTCACGTCTGCAATGCAGAAATAAATTGACTTACTGCCGAAATATCAGGCATGTTAGTACCAAGCCTCGCAGCCTATAGTGCATTAGGTCTAATTTAGAAATAAGCGCTTCTAGCAGATGGTGACCTACCGAGTCTGCGAGGTCGAGGAAAGCAGGAGGACTCTGCTTTCTCCCATCCGAGGTACGATTATCGGCGGAAATATTAATGTTTTCAGTGGTATTCATCTTGAGTAGCAAAAGTGGTCGACAACTTTTCTTCCAGCAGGGTGAAAGACAGAAAACAGATTGAACGGAGTGAAATCGAGATTAGAAAACGGTAAGCCTAGTTGCACAATGGTAATCCTGGAGTTTGGGGGACGCGAATGAGAAAAAACATCAAGGTCCACGCGCATTAGTAGACCTACCTTGAAGCCAATTTTAAGCCCGTCTAGAATGGACTGATGATACAATGCGGCTAAGTGGGCTGTCAGTGTCAAAAGTCAAGATACGAGCTCGTCGTCGCGTCCGATGTGGAGGACATACCTTTTGGAAGTGTCCAGTTTTTTCAGAGCGCAATACGAGGGAGGACGCTGGATGTTCTGTAGCTAAGACCAGCGAATTTAAGGCACTTCGGTAGCGCGTGGGGAGCAAAAAAGGCCGGACTTACCCTCTTTTTTTCAAAGTCCGCCCGTTGCTTGTCTTTTCGTAAAGGCCGACCTTGCAAGCGTATCATATGAAGCTTATTGACTTGCGACCACAAACATTATTATTCCCTACATTATACCCCCAGCTCTTCACAGATATCAACGGGAGAATTCGCGTCGCACAATGGCGCTTGTACCGTTTCTACCAAGGGGTCATTAACCAGCCTTCTGGATTGTCTACCTTTGACTAATGTGCTATCTTATACGCGCGCAAATAGTAGTCGGGGTACTGCACAGTGCACACAACCGCGCTTTCCTTCAAGTGTAAAGCACTGATCTGTGTAGTCACTGTTGTGCAGACGGAATGTTCAAGTTGTAGCTCAGTCGACCACTGGCACTTGCTAATGTTGCTAATGATTTGACGCGCGGGGTCTGGATCGCCTATATGGACCGACAACTTATGAGCAGGACCTATTCGGCATGAAGCGCCTCGACCACAAAGCAACTTGAAGAAGCAAAAAACAACCCTTTCATAAAATATTACCTATTCATTGAACATTTTGACAAACGATCGCCGTCAATACCACCCGCCGCGCCAAGTCCAACCGCAAAGAGCGGCCGACCAGGGCGTGGCTTGTAGCCGCACAATGAATTCACTTCATCCCTTGCAGCCCTTGGTCATGACCCCGCCGCGGAGCCTTTTCTAAGTCGCGCTAGTTCTGAGAATCACGGAAGGCCATTAACGAATACGAGTATCTCGGAGTCCGGTTTTTGTCTCCGCCGAAAGACCTCAACAACTGTCGGGCTACTCGCGGGGCGACATATATGTAGCACCCCAAACTCGATGACCACCATACGCATCTCGTAGATAATGTATGTCTATTAAAGAAAAGTCTCGACAGAAACGACCGTAGACGACGTATTCAGCGACGTTCCGTCGGGGAGCTTTTCCTGAGTAGAAGCCGCCCCATCCGGCACATGTCCGCTTCCCGCTTCCTTCACCTCCGAATTAGCCACAGTCTGCTCCGTATGGTCAACGATCACGCCCTTGATCGTGCGACGGTCGTCATCGTCGTCTGCCCTCTCGACGGACTCCGAAGAGCCCGACGAGGTGCCGTTTTCTGCAGGTTCTTCGACGGTCTCGGCTACCGATTTGGTAGACGGGCGGAGGACAGCGCTCGGGTTTCGGGAGCGCAAAAAGCCCGGAAGAGGCGGGAAACCAAGGGATATCTTCGAGTACCGGGAAAGAGTACCTGTACCCCCTTCAGTGGAGGTTGCAGTAGGTGTCGTTGCGCCGCTTTCTGACGGAGAACTGTTCTCTTGTGGTAGTTCAGCGACGGGCGAATGGGGACTTCGTCCTGCTTTCGGTGTGTCCGATGTGAGATGAATGGCGGGTGGGGATGACGTGCGTGGGGGTGTGGCCAGTCCCGCAGATGACGGCGAGTCGTCATATCGTGAGTTGCTAAATACCCGATCAGAACGGTGAGTGAAACTGACGATGGAGTAAACTTACTGGAGACTTGCGCATTCTCCGTCAGTAAGCGTAAGCAGCAGATTCTTCAAATTAGGCAATGTATGTCGCATATCGAGTGCCCGCAGGTCACGGTCTGCCATAAGCTGGGGAATTTGTCAGTTCCACCTGGTAGATTAATAGGCGTGAACCTCACCATTTCTATATCCTTGTTAAGAAGGAATACTCCATACTCGAACCGGTAGGTATCCACGCCTTTTGAGAAAAGAGGGAACCTAGGCATCAAGTTCAGTTGCTGCGAGTATGCAGAATTCACGAGACACAAACATTCTGGGACCGACCATAGCCGAGATGTTATCTCTGATCAAGCTCCTGCTCCCGACGCACGTTATAGGATACACGAGCCCCTTCCCCATATATATCGCAAGCAGCTGCACAAGATGCGCAGCATACCCCAGCGCAGTTGCCACCGCATCTTCCGTCACCTCCTTGTGAGATGCTAGCGACAGCGGCGGCGCAGGCTCGTTTGCATTGAACGGGATGGGCAGCGGAATGGCAAGGATCGTGAAGAGAAGCTCGGAGGGGGATAGGAGGTCGATAGGGTATATAGTGGAAAGTGCTGATATCAGGGACGTCCGAATGGATGGGAGACGGTTACGGAGGGCAGCAAGACCAGTCCTAAGACGACGTGGTGTTACACCAGCACATGAAACCAAAGCCGTTCGAAACACCTACCTTTGCTCGTTGACTTCTTCAATACTCTCCGAAAGGGAGGTCGCGTCTTCAGCTTGTAAAGCCCTCGCCCGGGCAAGGTTCTCTCTGCGCGCTTGTATTTGCACCCGCCGTGAAGCAATGTCGTCACGCACTACGGATGATCCCGCGTTTCAATGCAAAATAGAAGACACCAAAAACAGCCTGCAACTTACAGCAATTTGATCGCTCGGTCATGGCCTGCGCTTCGGCTTTCCGGTCCCGGATGCGCTCCTGGCGCTCGGAAGCTTCGCGTTTCTACGAAACGATGAAACAATCAGGCTTTGACTGTTACATAACGATCCAGGCGTCTTCATACACGTCAATGAAACCACGCACCAGAATCGTGACATCGTCGTGAGAAAGGAATGCATCGATTTCTTTTATGACGTCGCTGAGCGACTCTTCTGTGTCCAATATACAGGCTTGTAGAGTAACCAGCCTGCAGAAATGAATGGCGATAAGCGGCCGCCAACCGCCAACATATACAAAGGGGGCTTGCTTACTGCAACAGCTCCTGCGAGCTCGCGGTCCTCGCACCAAGCTTACGGGGTCTCCGGGGCGCGCCTATTTGTGAGAAACTATCGGAGGCACGTATCATGTCGAATGAGGCTGGTGGGATAGCCTGGCTGGATCGACTCAATTTACGAACTTCGGATTCCGGGTCTGTGTTGTAACCTGATGGCGACGGTGATCGGGAATAGGAGCGCGAGCGTGACCGGGAGGGAGGCGGGAGGTAAAAGCTCTGCCCGGATGGCAGGAAAGATACTACGAGAGTGTTTGAAGGTAAATGCAAGGGATGGCTCTCGAGCTGGATTGGGGCGAGACGAAGAGTAAGTCAACATGTCTTTCATAGCGCCGTCTCTCACCTACTTCGGGGGATAGAGGTATTAATTCCAGTAGCGAGAAGTTCCATTCTTCCAACACCTTCCATCCTGAACCAGGTGAAGAAGCGCGGATGCCGTTGCTCTCCTTTTGCTTGCCTTTGCCACTCCCTGAGGTAG
>KN839837.1:1566901-1600962 GCA_000827185.1 Hydnomerulius pinastri MD-312
TACTCACCACTTATATTCAGCGAGAAACCGATTTTTGAGGCGTCCTGCCCGGAACCATAAACAAGGTAGACCGCTAAAGCGGCAGTGAAAAGTGATCCAAGAAGTTCAATCCGAACGGAAACCCATCTAAATTTCGAAGAAGTTAAGTATGATCAGCGAGGGGGAAAATGCAGTATTCCAACCGGTTCAGGTTATAAAACATACGTCCCGTCTTCGTATACCGATCGATCCGGTTGAGGGACTCTTCCTGGAAAGCCTTTTGTGCACCATAAGCACGTATGGATGCTTTGAACGAACCCATTAGAGGTTTCTCTAGTCAAAAGAAAGGAGGCGTTCTCACTTAAACCTGCGATTGCGGCATTAAAGTGACCGAGAACGGGTGCCTTTGCGATGCTCATTTCTCTCTTAACCGAGATTTGCGCCCGCATGTACGTTTGGCCGAGCCACCAGCCCACAATTCCAACTAGAATCCCTGGGAAGAGGAAGGGAGGTGTCAGGAGAACGACTGCCCCAAGCCTAAAGAGGAGCATGAGAGTGAGCTCAGTAGCCCATGCAAGACCCATAGCGAATGGTCCATCGACTGAAAAGAGGTTGGAAATGGTTCGGTTCATCATAACAAATAAGACTCACTCGCTCGGATGTCTTGTGTGCATCGGGTGATGACCCGAGAAGTGGGCGTAGTGTCCAGCCACCTATGTGTAGAAGTTAAGAAAGCGGAGTTGTATACATTCGCAAACAACGCACCGCAACGTCGTGCCAAGGACAGATCCGAGGAGTTTTTTGTGGATCAAGCTTGACGCTCTCAACGCGCCGTAGTTGTACAACGCATATCCCGGGGAGTAGACGGCGACACTTGCGAAGAGGAGCAATCCATAAATCACTAAGTACCTGTGCTTCCATGAGAATCGATCGATAGCCACTAGGTGGCGACACCTACCATCGAACGTCTACTTCTGAAGCTGGATGTGTTTCATATTGAGAAGCCCAGTAGCCAAGGAACCACGTTTGCGAAATGGTGATAACATTGGTGGCTGCCATCATGAACAGAAAAACCATCCAGAAGAGAGTCGCATGGTTGCCTCCGACGTTTGCAACATATAGCTTGACTTCAACGCATCATGAGTATTTTCCTGCGAGACGTTCACCGTCGACTTACGAGCGGACCAAGAGACACGTCCTGCAAGAGCCTCTTCTGACATGACGAGTTTTCCACCGGATTTATTTCCTGCTTCTGGTGGTTCAGACTTGTCAACACTCTGTTCGTCCTTTTCTATCATGTCCTGTTCTTTCGCAATCTCGGCCGCAAGTGTATCATCTGCATCGAGGGCCTCAGAGACTGTGCCTTGGCTAACAATACGTCCATTCGAGTTGAGAGCAACGATGTATTGGGCCACAGTGCTTGCCATGGCCACGTTGTGAGTCTAAGCCTCAATTAGCAAGAAAGCATCGCAACTTGGCCAGTGAACTTACGACGAGGATAACGGTGCGGTTCCTAATCAGATCGCCCGCGAAACACTTATCGACGATCCACTTTGCGGTGTGTACATCAAGGGCAGCCAGGACCTGGTGAGGGTGTTAGTCGTGCTTGGGTTAAGTGTAATATGCTCACATCATCCAACAGGAGAATCTCCGCAGAGCTGTAAACTGCTCTAGCGAGCGTGACCCTTGCCTGCAGCTGATAAGCGACAAATTTTTCGGAAACCTGCGTTCACGCACCTTCTGACCACCACTGACCAAACAGCGAGGTTTAGCAAGTCAAATCACAGGTTCCTCATCCATACCTAAGGGTAAGCCCTCTTTCGCCGACCTCCGTATGGTCCCCAGCTTCAAAGAGCTCCAAGTCTCGCTCGAGCGCACATTGGTGCAACACTTTCTTGTAGCGTGCTTCGTCGTAAGGTGATCCAAAGAGAATATTATCCTGTCGGATTCGTCAGTGTCTGATCGATAGTCACGGCGGTGTACGTACCCTGATGGTTTCGTTCTGGACCCACGACTCCTGGGCCGCATATGCAACTCCTCCCTTGCGAGGGAGGTTGAACCACGAGGTCGGACCGGATGGCACGAAATGCATTTCCCCTAGAAGATGTTATCTTAGTGCAATGCACCAATTTTGGGGTGGATAAGGCCCACCAAGTAAGGCCATCAGCATCGATGTCTTGCCCGCACCGGTGGGACCAATGATGAGGTTAACGCAACTGCGCTGGAAGAAGACCTCATCATCGACGCGTAGATTGAATGCGCGTTTGCTCGGCGTCAATGCACCCCCGTTGGTCTCGTTCGACCACGTGAAGACTGCGTCTCTGAACCCGATTATAGCCGACTCTTCGTCAGCGTTGTCTTGAACAAAGAGCTGTGGTCTGTCTTCAAGAGGTGTCGCAAATTCGTCAAGGAGTTCAGTGTCGTTCAAGAAGTCGTTCACACGGCTCAAAGAGACATATGCTGAATGATGGTAAAGATGTGAGAACTAGTTGTTGAAGAGCGCCACAAGCGACTGGCCTTGCATAAGGTCAGGTATCCTCCTAAATATCTGGTCGAACTGGTCCCTCAAGATTTCGAAAACTAGATAATGTGGTCATCAGCGCCGGTTACACGCGAATACAAAATCTCGCTCACTTGACATTGAAGAGAACACGCGGGAGGCTGAAGTTCTGCAACGTTAGAACAAGAAGATGTACACGAGGATTCAACCGACCAGTGAGCTCTCTGCCCATGATCAGAGTCTGCCCCGCTGTCAGTAACCTACGGGGAGTGCGAGGTTGATAAACGTACAAAAGTCGAGTAGCAAGCCATCATTGTGAACAAAGGGACTAGGAAGCTTTGTACTGGTCAGCCATGTTCTTGTAGTTGAAAAAGCACATACTTCAGGTTGTTATTGACAAGCTCAAGAAGCCTGGTCTTCCAAATCCAATCGAGCTCGATGTCTCGCTTCTCACTAATTCTTGCTTCCGTTTTTTCCTCCCACCCAAAGAGCTTGATCATTCGGAGAACGCTCATGGCTATATCGTGTGTCAACTGAAGCATTTGCGCCTTCATCTACTAGTACTCACTTTCGGTCACTACTTGCACCCTTGCGTCGGTCTTAAGCACACTGTCATGTCAGCGAGACGAGAGAGCCACTGGCACAATGATTTACCCTATTCATTTTCTCCTTCTGGAGAACCTGTACCTTTCGCGCAACAAGACCCGGTAGAGGGAACAGCACAATCATCATGGCGAGACCAACGAAGGCGCTGTGAAAAAAAAAGTTTGTATGGCTGAACGGGATAAGAATGACTGAATAATGCACCTCCAGTCCAGGATACCATACAATAACCAGATGCAAGATCCGACCAGCAGCGGGGAGTAAGGGACTTAAAAGATCTTAGCACTGGTTGACTCGCTGGCAAAGCTGTCTTTAAACTTACAAACTTGCACGAAGTCACGTCCGTCTGTGATATTGCTTAGATCGGTGGAAATGAGGTTGTTGATTTTGCCAATCAAATTTCCGGCGCTTGACTTTGGTTTCTGAGCCAGGGGGTCAACCTCATCCTTGGACTTCTGTTTTCCTTTGGTCGTAGACGAAGCCGTGGTGTCCCCGGAGCTCGACTGAGCCTCGTCGATGACAGTGCTCGAGTCCGCGATAGAGACGCTGTCAGGTGTAGAAATAGTGGATTTGGCACCCTTGCCGTTGTCAGGAACTTCTGCCTTCATGCGGATCCGCAGGGCATGCTCGAATACGAGCTCAGTGATGATGCATTCCGTTCGGACCAAGGTGCGAGTCTGGCACCAATACGCGTCAGGACACAACACCAAAGAGTCTGCTGACTTACGTTAATGAAGATGTACCACTGGTGGATAACAGAGGTCAAGAATCGGCCACAAAAGATCCATGTAATGAAAACCCATGGGCGGAAGATAGCTCCTTCACCACCCGTTTCTAGGTACCTACCAGCCCGTGTCGTGAGTCTACGGGGGCAGAAGAGGAGGAGAATACGCACTGGAGAAGATACTTGATGCCCATTGGGGCTGCGAGTGTAGTTACGACCTGCAACATCGATCTGAGACGGAGTCAAGCTAAACTGGCAGACCACGTACTCGCAGGCATAGCAACACTGTCAAGGTAAGGAACTCCGTCCCTGCAATTTCAAAAATCGGAAATTGAACGTCTACGGGTGCGGAAGAACGTACGGTACACGCCCATCAGTCCAAAGAAGATGTGTCGCTTCTTCTGCTTCATGAACGAATCCAGGTGCTGAGGCGAAAATGATCACACCATAAACCTCGAAGAGTGTCAACACAGAACTCACAGGAAAGCTTTTACTCCTCAAGATTCGAGAATGGTCATAGTCCGCGAGTGGTGGAAGTTTTTCGTGTGACAGATGAGGAACTCTTTTCGCCATATGTACGATGGGATCGGGCCAAAAGTACAATATCATAGACAACCACGACGCTGTCTGTTCGGGGTGAGGGAACTTGGACGGATTCTGGGATGCACTTTAGCCACAAAGCAGCAGAAGTAGGGATTGAGAACGCACTGTAGGATCAACTGGGATATATTGTCTTGGACTAACGAGCGGTATCACAATGCCTATGACACCCAAGACGCCGACCTTCGCCCAGAGAAGCTGGCCTTCATGCAGGTCTTCTGGTTTCTCCGTAAACGTCATGAGAGGGTATATGTCTCGGTACGCGAACGTGGCGACCATTATAAGAAGTACTGCTGCGAGATGGTGCGATGCAATTCTGCTATACTTGAACCTCGTGGTGACTGAAACAAGACCAAGGAATGAAGCGTATGCCTGTCAAGTCCCAAAACCCAATGAGTAAAACACCATGGCATTCTGCTAGTCTTCCTCCACGTACCGCAACCAAGCACACCGCAACTTGCGGTCGCTTTTCGCTTGCTGATACAGACGCATTGGTTTCGTTCCCCGTCGAAAGACTGGCTAAAGCGAGGCCCAAGAAGACCAAACAACCGAAGAACCTGGCCAGCTTAAAACCATAGATGACGGATCCCCCATGCTGTGAAAAGAAAGGCTGGTGACTGCTCAAATCCGAGCCGTCTTCAGAAACCGTCGGGGAGTCCTGCTTTGACCCCCAAGCCAAACCTCTTAGAGCCCGAACAGGGTATGAATGTGCGATGACGGGTAAGATCAGGAGCAATGCAGATGCACAGACAGCATAAAGGGGAACCACGAGGGAATTGGACCATACTCTAGAAAGCCAAGTAGCTCTGGTTATCGTGGACGACGCATGAGAAGGGGGTCAACTTACGAATGCTGAAAGCTTATCGTGTGTAGTACCCCCGCAGTTGGTGGTAGGACAACTTGCTCGAGCCACGGCTCGGTGAGTTGCATCCATGAGAACGTTCCGACGAAACCAGGGAGCTCCGTCATGTCTCGTTCGACTCGCTGTCAGTAGTGGCCGTTTCGTGATAAACAGCGTTACGGTGTGTCCAAGGAGGAGGTTAAGGCTCGATGAAGTCGTCTCTCCTATTTATATATCACTCGGTATCTTGTGGGCACTTCAAATGTTCAAATGCCATGTGTGTAAGTTATGTCATATCGAATGCTCGCCACCTGAGGCGTCGGGGGACTCGGGGACCAGGCGGGACCAAAGGCTCAAGCTCTTACTTATGCGATTGATTTGCTCACTAAATTTCCATGCGAGTCTCAGTCGGTACCGGTGAGGAGTCACTGTTGAAAGAGCCATGCACTACTAGTTTGAGTCTACTAGTAGTAATTAGCCACAGCTTGGATACGAAGGCCTTGTGAATCAACCTCGGCCGGTTTTTAATTACCGACATTATACCGAATACGATCACCGCCAGACTGTGAACGAGTGGTAGACCGACGGACCGTCACACACGCATACGGTCCCAGCTGACTGCAGAGCAAACCAATGAGTACAATCGCATCCTAAACCATGAACATGAGGTGTAAGTGGTAGTAATACATAAACAATGCTTAATGCTCTGGAACATGGAAAAAATTCAAAAGCGAGTCATACGGGATGCAGCATAACAACAAGCCTAGACGATACCCAAAACAACAGTAGCCCGCAAGCCATGCTCCCTAGCCGCAGGAACCGCAGGCTTCACGGGCTGCCCGTCAGCCCCCACCTCCCCAAACTCCTCCGTCCTCAACGAACTACTCTTCCATCCCCAGCTCTGGCTCACAGAGAACACATCAGGAACACTGGTGAACCGCGTTATCGAGGACCCTGTGGAGCTTGCGCAGGAGATCGCAAAGTACGCGGAGACGGAGGATCGAGGGTCTCTGTAGGGCTGGATGGGAGCGACGGGGGGCGCTGTGGCTGGGATGGAGTTGCCTGAGGATTGGTAGGTCGTGGCGAGTCCTGAAGAGGTGGAGGGCGCAGAACTGGGAGTTGTGCTTCGTGTCGGTGGATGGATGGAAGGCGAGTGGTGGACGGAAGGTGATGAGACCGAGGCAGGGATGGGTTGAGGGAGAGAAGGCACTCGGTTATGGCTGCGGTCGACTCTGCTGATCGACCACACAGGGGTAGAAGGACCCGGGATAGGGTCGACGCTTGACTGGCGATGGAGGTATACCCCAAGCTGGATACCCTTCTTGCGCACTACTTGAACGTATACGTTGAACAAACTCCCAGCATACCAGATCGTGTGCGAATGGAGGCGGGATTTTTCTTTGAGGGAGTCAATGTCCCAAAACTCCACTGCGAAACGACAAGGAGGATAGGGAGACCAACGAGTTTTGCCCGTCGAATCGCTCGCTATGCATTCCGCGGCAGTCTTTCGCTCCGCTTTCAAGCCAAAGAAGTTGGCTTCGGAGGTCGTGGCACGAGAGAGAGATTTGCTGTCCGTTGGTGGAGCAGGAGGGTCAAATAATTGGTCCATGGATGCCCCTTCAATGCCGTTGTTGTCTCCGATGCGCAGAGATGAATCATGTGCGACGGGGTAGTAAACCTTGTCCTTTTCATCAGCTGCGAGTGACAGCTCGCGTGGTTCCGACAGGCGGGAGAGGATTTCGGCCGTAGTGCTGCAAATAGAGAGTTCTCTGTCGCGCGGAAGAGGACTGGATGGTGGTGACGAGCTACTGCTAGGTTTTGAGGTGACGTGACAACGGAGCAATGACTGGTTCCAGTGCGCAGCTTGCAAGACTGCAATCGGGACAAAAGGACGCCCTGTCGTTGGCGAGATGTCCTTCGAGATCGCTATGATGTCTTCGACCAGCTGGATAGTTCTTGTTAGCAAAGGTGAGCAGTCTCTGAGAAAGATTCACCAGTACCATATTGGCATAGTATATTCCTTCCCGGAACATGCTCTCCCAGTCCTTCTCTTCGTCTTCGTCTATGCCCTGCCTCCTCCGCAGCTCAACGATAGTGCAAGCCAAGTCATATCTCTCGCGCTCTCCCTTGACGAACAAAGAATCCGAAGCGACAAGCTCGCGAATCCATTTCGACGTCAACCCGCCTCTACTCCATATCAAGGGGATACGATGGGGTGTACATACGGAAGCTTCCTCCAATGATGGTCGCGAAGGCATGGTCTCTGCTCGCCGACGAGCAGTCGCAGGCGAGGCAGACACCGGGACCAGTGAAGCAGGCGAATCTCGCGCGTGAAATTCCTTCTCCTCGTGCACAAGCATATCTGGGCCCCACCTTGCCAGCCAGCACACAGCAGCCTCGCCAATCTTATCAGACACAGCCCCGTAATTGAAACAAGGCGTGAATCTCGGACGGTCTGCAGCATCAGACTCAGCGTCAGATTCTGCAGGATCTTCCTTCTGCACATCGAGCTCGTGGAGTCTATCGGCAAGGGCATCTCGCGAGTCCGGTTTGTCTGAGGTAGATGGCGGAGAAGTGAGTGTCGAGTTGGCAGTTGATGGCGACTTGACCAAATCGGCAATCTTCTCCAAGCCGACGGCTGCTTCGGGATCATGTTCACTGAATGAGTCGACAGCGTTACCGGTTGCAAAGCTCAGATATTGAACCGCAGTATATGGTCCCACCGTGTTGAGAATACAGCTGAGAGCTTGGGATGCGACCGAAGGGATGGATAGGTAGACAGAAGTCGCGAGAAGGGAAAGAAGGAAGCGTGGGCTTGCCGGATGATGTCCCTTGGGAGTCTCACTTGGTGGTGGAGGACCCGGGAACGAGGGTGTGAGTGGATGTACCGCAGTGGGAACCAGTGATGGAGAAACATGAAGCGGTGGTCCACCACCGTAAAGCCGGGAAATGCATACTCTGTGAAACCCGTCAGATCGTATGTCGAAGTATAATCATAGCGACATACTCGAAAGCTGACGTGGACAATTAGTCAGATGGGCTAAGTTATATCAATGAGGACAACATACCTGCGCGTGTTATGTTGCGATCATCGAAGACGATATCGACTTCCTCCGGACCCAAAGTGTGGCTACCGAGTTTAGGTGTCGACTCGAGGAAGCCAGCAGTGAACAGCGAGCTGAAAAAACCCTGCGACGTGTGAGCGCTTAAACGGCAGCGTGGTGCTGCAGCAAGAAGTAAACTCACCGACTGAATGAGGACTACTCGATGCAGCTTGTAGACCGCCTCCCATGTACCCCTAACACGGAGAGCGATATCTGCGGTTCGTGACTCTAATAAAGAGTTGTAGATATGCTGCTGGAGATCGACCGAAGATAGGCCACTTGGGCTCATAAGAAGATGTCTAGGAGGACCTGACCTGTGAACAAGAGCAGGGGAGCCGGAGTAGATGTCAGGGAGAGAAGGAGAGGTGTGAATTACACGACTGGGAGACAGAAGAGACTCTTGGTGAGTAATGCGGGCTGCCATGATTATTATAAAGCCTTGGCTTTGAGGTCGATATGGGTCCAATTAACCCCTGCCGCCGACAATACCACGCACCTACTACTTGTGACTGGCAGTGGGACCTTAACCAGGCAACACGAAATAGGGCGAGGCCATCATCACGTGCCATAATTTTATCTCCTTCTACAGCATCTTGTGCTCATCTACCACTGCTAGCCTGTAGTAGGACTAACAGTAGGACTAACAGTAAGACTAAACATGCAGCAGTACGCTCAGCCGCAATCTCGTTTCTCCGTTCTGTCAGGGTCCTCCTTATCATCAGCTGAACACCTGTCACCAACCGCCACCTCAGCCCGCTTCTCCCTCCCGGCATCAGCACCCTCAATCAACACAACGCTTGGCACTCCAAAACCAGGTCTCCGTCCAAACATCTATGATAGGAATCTCAACAAGACCCGCACAGCCGAAGTATCCGCCTCTGCCTTTGCGTTTCTCTTCTCCGAGGTTGTACAGTACACACAGAAGCGCGTCAGTGGTATCAATGATCTAGAACGAAGGTGAGACTAATCACACATCCCTCCCGCTAACATCTTGCCGAATACAACGTGCACTACAGGCTGAACACGCTTGGATATCGCGTCGGAATGCGAGTCCTTGAGCTTATGGTGTGGCGCGCCGAATCGTCATCAAAGGCACCTAAACGGGAGGTCCGCTTCCTGGCTGCTATAATGTCTGTCCACACCCAAGTATGGAGAGCAGTGTTTGGAAGACCTGCAGACGCCATCGAGAAGAGTGTCGAGAACGAGGACGAATGTGGGCCTTGCCATGCTTCGTTTGTGCCGAATCCGATCCGACTTTGCCGCAGATATGATTATTGACAACGATCCACCAATCGAGAGACATATATCTGTACCCAGGGACATGAACACGCTCAGTTGCTCGTCGTTCACTGCAGGTGTTGTGGAAGCTGTCCTTGACGGCCTAGGTTTCGTAAGTTTCGTTCATGCCTAATCATAGAAATAACTGCTGAAGTAGGCGCAGCCTGCGCGAGTAACTGCCCACAGCACCCCAACCCAACAATATCCATCACGGACGACCATCCTCATTAAGCTAGAAAAGTCTGTATTAGAACGAGAGGAAATACTGAAGTAATGTTGTACCCAGAACGTCTATCTCATCTGTTTCTTCGATCAATTCGCAAATCGAGCTCTGGCGCAAGATCTAGTTCTACACACGACCATCATCTCCAACATCTCTTTGATCAACTTGAACTCGACTGGGTCACATCGTGTGATTTTAATTCAGACTGCCCGTCCTGCTTGTTTGTCCACTTATAATACGCAGTCCTGGTTGTGCTTCGCGCAACCCAACCACCACACCTTCGCCATGGAACCAACCTCGTCCTCAGAACGACTCGCCATCGCATGGCGCGCCAAGTCCGCCGCCAGCATTGCCTCGCCCGAGACGGGCCCCAACGCATCCGTGATCGCTGTTTTAAACGCCCATACTGCAGAACTTGCTGAGTACGGCTGGGAATGCAAGACAAACACAAAACACTACAAAGAGGGTGTCGACAATCTCGAACAGTTCTGCCACGACCATGGCATCTCCACCACCCATATACTCCCCGCCAACGAGTTTCTCCTCTGCGCCTTCGCTTCTCATGGTGCCGCTCGACGCCCCGGAAAAGCTATTCGCGACGATATTGCTGGTATCCGCGCCTGGCACATCATCAATGGTGCTCCCTGGAAAGGCAGCTTGCGCCTATCATATATCCTCCGCGGCGCTGATGATCTCACTGCTTATATTCCTCAGCGCCTTCCTATCACCCAAGAGATGATGGATGCCCTGTGCGAGTTCCTGGATCCCTCCGTTCCTCTCCTGGCCTCCGTCCGCGCTTGCGCGTGTATGGCGTACTGGGCACAGAGCGCCTTGAACGAGCTGCTCCCCGCCTCAGACAACTCATTCAATCCAGCGTTCTTCCCCTCCCCCGAATGTCTGCAGCCATACTCTGCCACAGGCCTATCGCGCATGTGTCACCTTCCGTTCACCAAAATATCCAAGGAGAAAGGTGTAGACGTATGGGTGGGATTTCAACAGGGCCCTTCAAACCCGCTCGAGGCTTTGGAGGATCACATCCGCGTGAACTTCGGGGATCTCTCTCTCGCACCGTCTGTTTGTCATCTCTTTTCGTACAAGGAAGGCGGCACACTCGTCCCACTCACCAAACGCAAGTTTTTGGAGATCTGCGATGCTATTCTGAAACCTCTGGGCCACGGTTCCGCCTCTCGCATGTCCTTCCGCACAGGTGGCACCAATGCACTTCTTGAACGAGGGGTGTCTCCGGAGGTTGTCAAACAGCTTGGGCGTTGGTCTTCTGATGGGTTCCGCAAGCATCAGCAGTCGCAGGTTGACCATGTCGTTCCAGCCTGAGCTTATGTATGATTGCAGGTTGTATCTACTATGTGACCGTCTGTCCAAAGCGTGTAAACTCGCGTCGTTAAACATTAAGCCTCCTTAGCATTTATACTTACACGTTTGTAGCCGTATCCGAGGGATCTGCGAACCACGTCTCTTATCTTATCAAGGTTATTGTTATCAGCTCTCCTGCTTCTGACATCGTCAAGAGCCTCCCACCGAACGCACGGTAAATATGTGATGCTCACCTTTACCTGGTATCATACATCCACCACAGGACACGAAAAGACAGGATGGTCAAGATTCGAGAGATAGAGATTTCACCCCCGCTAGTGAACACCTCCTGTGCATGGGCATCAGATTTGGAACAACTCACAGGGTTGTTCGACTGCCCGCACACTGGTGCTGTGAGCACTCGAACAGCGACCTTGGAGGGCTTCAAAGAAGACTCGTCTCATGCTGTGAGTACTCCCTAATTTCGGAAGGTGTCTCTATCCACTCAACCTGCATGGGCTTGAAGGTCGCGTTCCTGAAGGATTCGCTCTCGTCGCTCAACTCGTATGGGTATTCCCCGCACCCACTGGACGCCTACATAGGTCCAAAGGGATGGGTCAGAGAGCTCCTTGAAAGGAGCCCAGGTTCGACCAAGCCTTTCATAATCAGCATCACAGACTCTACCCCAGACATACTCCGCACGATGCTCCGCGCCATCCAGAACCTCCGAGCCTCCAACCCATCCTGGCGTTCGCGCATCGCCGTCGAATTCAACGCGAGCTGTCCAAACATCAAAGGACACCCGCCTCCCTCCTACAACTTCTCGAGCCTCGTCCCTCTCCTCGATGTATTCAGAGATTACTTCTTGGATGACCAAACGCTCACGATTGGGATCAAACTGCCTCCCTACGTTGCAGCTACGCAGTTCATGGACGTCACAAACGGTATCGCATCGTATACAGATTCTGCCTCTGGAAAACCCACCAACCCTTTCGCGTTTTTCACGTGCACGAACACTCTAGGGAACAGCCTCGTTTTCTCTGACCAGGCAGTTACGGGGGACGGAGGAGCAGTCACCGGGGAGTTCGCTGTGCCCCCAGGCGTTGGCGGTCTCGCTGGAGAAGCAATCCACTCGTTGTCACTCGGGAACGTCTACACGTTCTCCAGACTGCTTGCGGGGTCGGGGGATCCGGCGATGCGGGAGATCGTTATCGTCGGTGCTGGAGGTGTTACGTCTCCCGAGGCTGTAGCCCGCATGCGTCGCGCTGGTGCGAAGGTTGTGGGATGTGCGACATTATTGGGGAAACGTGGAGTGGCAGCGTTCGAGCACCTTTCTGGCAAGTCAAGCACAGCACTGTGAATTTGGAAGTTGGGAACTGTAAAAGGATACAAGCAAGATACCATACGAACGAATGAGTAAAAGAATACAGTGGAATGCAAAATGAAATGAGTATGTAGATTAGCAGTTTGTTATTGTGCGGTGAGCAAACCGGGTTGAATGAATCAATAATCATAGTGTTGAGCTAGTGGTAATACGATGAAGAGGAAGATGTGCTGCTGGTCGAGAAGCTGTCCTGTTCCCAAGAAAAGCCGGAAAAATCAGGAGGTGAAAAGTCTGGGCCGTTGTGGTCGGGTTGCAAGAAATTCATGATTGGCTGGTAGTGACCAGGGGGTGAAGTGGATCTCGGTGAGGGAATGTCTTCTCTCATGTTAGGCTGGTAGTCCCAGAAAGATGGCTGGTAAACAGCCTCCGACGTGCTCGTATCCGTGGGTGGAAAGTTCTGCGGCATAAAGTAAGCATACGCTCCGGTGATGGACGCCAGGGGCTAGCAGCACATTAATACGTCGCACGATTAGTCAAGAGTCTACCTACTCACCGGGAGAGTTATGTTTTTTGATGGAGATTCTGGAGGAATTGCACTGGCTGCTTTTGCAGGAGGAAGTAAAGGGCTGCGGAAAGGACGGATATCGCATTCCTCAGAGTCTCCGTCACGAGGGTGCCAGCCACTGAGGATGGTTGCTTGAGGATTCTCGGCACCCGACAGAGGAGCGCATTGGCTCTGTTCCGAATCTTCAGTAGTGCTGCTGAGCGTAACGTCAATCTCTTTGACGGCACTTTCTAGCTCTTTTCCGTGCTTTCCGGCAAGGAGAAGCTCTGCGACTTTCTCGCACCGCTTCCTGTCCTCAACGCCATTCCGGCGCACGTTCCGTTTTACAGGCTTGTTGGTGCGGCCAACAGGAGAGAAACGGTAATTGGGATACCGTTCGGCGTGTTGAGCCTTCTCAGCAGCAGCTTTGTCGCGCCAGACCTGCTTGTCTGTGTCGGAGAGGCGATTCCAGCAATGCGCGATGATGCGCGTGATGTGCCGATTATCGTGTTCAATGTTGGTGCTGATCTTTTGAGCAGCAGCGAATGCCGAACGAAAAAGCATGAAGGCGTTCCGAGGACGCGGAACATGATCCGGGGACTTGTTGCGCGATGAGCCACGCGAGGGAGGGATCGGCATGGAAGCAAGCGCTGCAGGAGATGGAAACGCCGTAGGATATTGTGAATCGGCGTCCGGGAGCGGCCCTCCTTCGACATTGGGTGACGGCGATGACTCGCAGGACGATGAAGGGGAACCGGTTGGGGAGAGCGTGTACACGACCGCGCTATCAAAGGCTGGCCATTGGTGCGAGGGAGGTATCAAGGGATCCTCAAAGGGAGGGAATGACATAAAGTCGTAGGAGATCGCGACAGAGTCCGTCGCACTCTCGCCACCAATTGCTGAGGGAATATGGTCAGTACGATAGGTCACAAAGGGGAATAACACGAGCTTACAGCTGCTTGACCCTGGAGCGGGAAAGTGAATGAACTGAGTCTGGGATCCAGACATGGCGTTCGAAGAGAGCAAAACACGAATGCTTTGGGGTGCGATCCGGCCATTTTGCGAGGGCCCTTTATAAGAGCAGAGCAATCTTGCAGGTGACGGAACTGGATGCAGCTTTGGTGGGACAGCCCCTTCAGCAAGTCACATCGAGGGTGTAACGACTTTCACGAGTTCTCCATTTGGTAAGAGCTCCCTCGCTATGATCACAGCGATTACCTGTTTTGGGATGTGAAGTGGTGTGATATTGTTGAAGGGTAGGTTTCTCGGGATCTTGCGGCTACACGTTGCAAGTCGGAGTAGCCCTGTATATTTGCATCCGTCAAGGATGGGAAGCGGTGTGAGCGAAACAGTTCCCGTCCCCGGAAAAATCAGCCGATGTCGCGAAAGGGGAAAGAGCTGGGCAAAAATTCCTTCACAACCTTGTTGGCACTGACAGCCTAGAAATATTTGTCATTTGGAAAATCTGTTGAGGTTGATGGAAACACGTGCTAGCACGGGGATGGTCGCAGGAGTGATGGTATGGTCTCTGCGGAGCCAAAAAGACGATAACATGAGTGGCCAATACCGCAAATTGGTCGGGGGAGAGGGGGCTTACAGTCAACGTCCGTGTGGGCTTGATTACTTGATACAGTACTTGATGACCTGTTCGGTGCTCGTCGGAAGCGTCCTTGTCTCATAGCGCGACACCACCGAGTCAGAGATACAAAATAGGGGCAGGGATCATAAAAAATGGGTATAATATTCCTCGTGTTTCTGGTGCGTTGATAGGGAAAGAGCGGCAACAACGAGAACGCTGCGTTTGAAGAGTGCTCGGTGGGCCGCCTGACATCCAGAAAAAGACGTGGCTATGCAATCCCGCCTTCGCAATGACTCGGGCGCGCGTCGGGATTTCCAATAATGGAAATACGGCGGTGCTGCCAAGCGAGCATGTGGACGCGTCGTGCCCCACTTTTATTGATGCGCATCAAGAACTACAGGGGTCATGGGGCCGTGTGTCGGGGTATAAAATCCAACCCGTCGCCCCTCAATACTCACAACCCACACCTCTTCTCTTCGTTGTTGTTCAATAACGTACACAATGCCTCCCAGGAAGAAAGCCACTGCCTCCACTGATGTTGCCCCTGACGCGACGGTAACAAAGCCAGCCTCTACCAGAGCGACCCGTTCTAGCTCTAGGCAGACCCCTACTGCCGCTAAGCCGGCTTCCGCAGCTGCTGCTTTACCCTCCACGAAACCGGTGTCGAAGCCCAAGTCGAAGCCCAAGTCTACCAAAGGTAAACGTGCTCGGGCCGATTCTGACGACGAAGACGATGGCCCCTCGAAAAAGGTCAAAGTAGACGACGCAGACGACAAGGATGACGCGTCAGATACAAAAAACGTAGAACCCCCCAAGAAAATGGTTAGTTTCGCCCCTCAGACATATTACGGCTCTTCATGGTATATACAGGTCACTGTCTTGAAGCGGGGCAAAGCTCCTGTTGACCCGGTGTCCAACTACGTCCGTGAGTGAACCGGTTTGTGATTTTGCGCGCAAGCTCTCTTCCTGACATGCCGAATAGACTCGCATCTCGTCTATGCAGACAGTCAGACAGTCTGGGATGCCATGCTCAATCAGACTGAAGTTGGCTCTAACAAGAACAAGTGAGTTACACCCTATACAAAAACGACACTACCTTCAATGTGCCTGGTGCAGGTTCTACGTCATTCAGCTACTTCACCCGATTGGCAACGACAAACATTGCATGCTCTACACTCGATGGGGTCGCGTTGGAGAGAATGGACAAAGTCAACAAAAGGTCTGTTCCACACCACCTTTAGCGGCGACCAACATCTGACGAAGTGGACAGGGACCGTGGTCGTCATCAATGGCTGTTAATGAATTCAAGAAACAGTTTCGAGCGAAGACAGGCGTCGCCTGGGAGCAAAGGCACGGCATGACCGCTGGAAAGGGTATGTCGTCGCGCATCTTCTCCAACAAGTGAGGTTCCTGACGCTTCAGCAGGTAAATACACCTGGCTAGGTAACCATCCTGCTTGCTTGAATTGTATGTTTCTCTGACTTGCACATAGAACGGTCGTTCGAGGACGAAGATGAGCCGGAAGCAAGCGGGAGCAAAGAAGAAGACCAGCCCATCCCAGACTCCAAGCTGCATAGCGAGCTTCAGGTAGGGTACCTCGACCACTTGATGACCCGTTACTCAAAAAACCTCCAAAAGGGGTCCGCAAACCAAACCTCCCCCCCAAAGTGGGCCTCCGTTCCGCTATTAGCAGTCCTCCACCTAACTTTCTGGTTAGGCTGATTGATGCTCACCTGTCTTCAATGAACTATGATGCGAACAAGCTTCCTCTTGGTAAAAAGCTGAGAGACCTACACACCGTTAATTCTGACCTTCGTCTCAGGAAAACTCGCAAAGTCAACGATCTTGAATGGGTTTGCGGCCCTCAAGGTGAGCTATACCTGGTCGAATCAAAAGAACCCACTGATAATAACCGCCCCTCAACAGAAACTAGCCGAAGCGCTTGAAAAGCCCGATGGAGAGCTGGCAAAGTCGCGAGGAGGCTTCCATAGAGCATGCGAGGATCTCACTTCAGAGTATTACTCGTACGTCTCGCTTCACGTGGAACCCGGACTGGTTGGACGGCTAACTTGGCTGACAGTGTCATCCCTCACGCTTTTGGGAGGCTGCGGCCTACTATCATCAACGACATGACGCTTTTGAAGAAGGTAACAAGAATGTTAATGACGGCAAGCTACCTGACTTACTTTCTGTAAAGGAACTCGACCTTGTCGACGCCCTGGGAGACATGGTACATCTTTTCTTGATATTACCTCGTGGAGAAAAATTGCTCAGCATTGTCAAATGTATAGGAAATCGCAAGCAAACTGATATCCACTAGCTCAACCCTCAACAAAGACGAAAACGGCAACATTCTCAACCCCTTGGACGTCCACTTCCGTTCCCTTGGCCTTACGATGATGGAGCCGGTCTCCCAAACTACCAAAGAGTTCCGGTCGCTCACGGAATATGTTGCGAACACACACGGGGCGACTCATATGAACATCAGAGCGACGGTAATGCATGCATTCCGTGTTGAGAGGTAAGACAGCCTGTCGGCATGTATCCCTTTCTTCTTTCCCACTCACTTCAATACAACACAGAGAGTCAGAGTCACTAGCTTGGAGAAATGCCGGATTCGACAAGCTTTCACCCGGCGATCGCATGCTGCTCTGGCACGGTTCACGGACAACCAACTTCGCCGGTATGTGCCTTTATTACGCAGTTCGCATCGTGATTAACACTTGCATTTCTCCAGGTATTCTCAAACAAGGGCTCCGTATTGCCCCGCCCGAAGGTCAGTATCTTCCTTGGAGCTTTTACGATCTAGCTAACTCTCTAGTCGAAATCTCGTAGCACCTGTCACCGGTTAGTTGGAGGTTGCTTTTCCAAGGTCAAACCGTTGACAATTTGCTCTGCAATCAGGTTACATGTTTGGGAAGGGTGTTTACTTCGCCGATGTAAGTATTCTCGCATATCCTTTATTTCAAATGCAATACTGATCGTTATTCCAGATGATGTCAAAGGTGAGAGCAACCCGAACACACGTCTTACATAGACTAACTATGCGCACACCATGATTCACCAGTCTGCCAATTATTGCTATTCGCAGTAAGTAACTCTCGCTTGAACTGTTAAACTGCTCCTCACCTCACAAAATAGCCTGAGCAACTCCATCGGAGTTCTGCTGCTGTGCGAAGTCGCAGCCAGACCCTACTTTGAACAGACGAATGCCAATTATAGTGCGGACGTGGACTGTAAGAAAAACAAGAAACTGTAAGCTCTCAGGACCTTTTCAGCCAGTCGCTGAACTCGCACTACGATAGGGCCACGAAAGGAATAGGTATGATGCAGCCCACAGAATGGCACGATGCTGGTGAAGCACTGGACAACGTGGCCCTCAAAGGATGTTATATGCCCAAAGGGTCTGCGTCGAATGTTGCGCCGCCAGGGGCCTACTTACAGTACAACGAGGTAAGATCTTGCGCTGGCTGTCATCTGGTGCATGTTATTGACTGCTGTGCTAGTACATTGTCTACGACCCTTCACAGATCCGCCTGCGGTACCTCCTGATGGTGAAGATGTCTTGAAATCGCCTAAGACCTTCATTCTGAGTGAGTTCTGCACTCTCGCTGGACGTTTTCGTGTAGTTGGCGACCATGTGCTCTCCTGTTCACTTTGTTGCATGTCACCTAAAATATTTACATGGACGTACGCACACCTCCTGTAATAAGATATGAAAATTCTTCCCCTCGCTCTTCTGTCAAATCACGGCATTCCTCGGGCTCTAAGTTTGAGTGGAAGGCCATGCTTACGTACACACGCCATTTCGGTGGTCTTCGTCCTCCACCATGTCCACTGTCCTTGCAACCCAAGTCCGCAAACAAACAGCACGTCCAGCTCGTGCAGCCGGGCGTTATTGGAAAGGAAAAGCACCAAAAGGCGCTGCAGAAGTAGCCTCAGACTCTGATGAAGATGAGGAACAAGATGTCCCCGAGGAGGAGGGAGATGTGCAAATAGGCGGGGAGCAAGACATTGTGGACGAAGAAGATGAAGACGAATCAATACCGACGAGGGCGGCGCAGGTCAAGGCGGCGAAGGCAATGAATGTCACGCTTAAAGACGTTAGTATATCTAAGGATGGGAAAGTCATTGTAGCTGGACGGGAGGAGTCTGGGCGAACTGCACTGGAGGAAGGTGTGCTAGCTATTCGTTTCTTTGGTGTCATTGCATCTTACACATGTAATATAGAGGAGTCGGAAGAATCTGCGGATGAGGGATCTGAGGCTCAGGCAGAAGAAGAGGAATCAGAGGTACGTTCTTGTGACCGTTCCAGTGGTTTACTGCTAACTAGGTTGTTACTCAGTCCAGTGAAGAAGAGTCTGAATCCGAGGATGAAAAGCCGAAACTGCTTTTCAGGCCTGTATTTGTCCCAAAGTATGCCAGTTATTCCTCTTTGAACTACGCAGTTGCTCATGCATGGTACGCTACAGACGTGGTCGCGCGACAATAGCTGAGAGGGACACACTCGCACAGGAAGCCGAGGAAATCCAGCGACAGAAGGAGCTCGCTGCTGAAGAACGGAAAAAGCAGAGCCACGACCTTGTCGCTGAGAGTATAAGAAGAGAACTGGCAGAAAGTAAGTCATTATTTTTGTTGTCCTGACTTTACAATCAACAATCATCGCAGAGGAAAAGGAAGAAATTATCCCGGACGTCGACGACACCGATGGGCTTGACCCCGATGGCGAGTTTGAAGCGTGGCGGTTGAGGGAGCTTGCGAGGATCAAGAAAGAAAAGGAGGAAGAACTTCGGCGAGAGGAAGAGAGAGAAGAAATTGAACGGAGACGAGCACTTCCTGAAGAACAGCGGCTTAAGGAGGACCTCGAGCGAGCCAATAAGCTAAGAGAGGAAAAACCAAAGGGCCAGCAAAAGTTCCTCCAGAAATACTGGCATAAGGGCGCCTTTCATCAGGTTGGTGATTGCTCATGCTGTGCGCACGTGCGATCCGATGTACTGACGGAAACTTCAGGATGAAGAGATACTTAAAAGGCACGACTACACCGAAGCCACGGAATCCACCATGGACGTATCGCTTTTACCCAAAGTGATGCAGGTCAAGAACTTCGGAAAACGCAGCAGGACCAAATATACACATCTTCTGGATCAAGATACGACCGCGGGAAATGCTGGCTTTGGAGGTGCCGGTTCTATCAAATCAGGCGGGCGCTCGTCAGAAGGAGGGGGATGCTTCTTGTGCGGTGGACCGCATCTCAAGAAAGGTAAGACTCATGCAATCTACAAATATGCTGCTCGCTCAGTGAATACCTCGAAGATTGCCCTCAAAATACGGGCCCTCCGAACGCAAGAGGTTCTGCAGCATCTGGAGCCAACGCTGCCCCCACTGCCCCGCGTGGATGGGGTGGTAAGGATTCATGGCGTGATCGTGAGGATATCGATGGGCGTGATCGCCGCTCGACGAAAGAGGATAGACCAAGGCGCCTAGATTATGATCGCGATGAGAGACCTCACGACAGGGACCGTGGTTATCGTGACTCTCGAAACGGTCGACGAAGATCGCGCTCGAGGTCTCCGTATAGGGACAGACGTTCAGCTCCAGAGCTTGACCGCGACAGGGATAACTACAGGGACAAACGCCGTCGTGTAGATTAGGTGTGCATGTTTTCTTGTTGTCGTGTCTGTATATCTTATTGTAACATCTAAGTCCGAGCTCTGCTGAAGTAATCCAGATTCCTATGGATCGGACAGTTGCCGGTTTGTTGACTCTTCAGCGCTAGGAACTCGATGTCTTATTTCAAAGCAAGGCGCAGGTAGTTCATGTGGCACCGGCATCAATATCCTATCCATCGCTACCATCCGAAGCTCCAGTCATTGTCCAGATACGTCTTTTGATATGGAGATAAAAGCCTAGGTAAGTAGAGGTGTCTGTTTTCCCACCTTACATTCCGTCAGGTGTGCGAGGTGAGCTGTTCCATTTCTCTTGGCACAATCCTCATCGTATCATTCCAAGGTATAACAACATGGATCTTTATATGTGCGAAGTGGCTTTTGCAGCAACCGAAGACGACGTCAAAGTGGAGCTCGCCAGAATCCTCCATAGACCGCCGTTTCCGCTCGATCCTCCTTTGAACTTCGAACTTTACTTCTTCAAGAGGCAGAGGAATTCAAGAGGGAAAGCAGGCATCGTCAATCTGCCAACTCGAGAATCAGGAGCAACCTTTTTGCGTTCCTATGGCACCACTGGGGTCATTGTAAAAGGTCGCAGCATAAAGTTCACCATCAGTAACAGACCGGTCGACCGGGCAAGAGTTCAAGTACTCAACGCAACGTCGTGGCGAGACCCCCAAGAGCTGCAGGCTGAGAGGGAGAGACGCATTCGAGAGGGCAAGCCTTATTCGCTCAACTCGTATGCATTTGGCCGCTTTCTCCCTGATGGTTCATTCTCATCCGAGTGTACCATGGAAGGAGCGGCTGACATTGCTTGCGATTTTGAGCGCCGTCAAGTGCGCTTCACACTTCGCCAGCAACGTCAGCGCTCCCATCCAGACGACGATATGGCCTCTATGATGAACATGATCTTCCGATCTGAATCTTCCATTACTGCCTCCTACCCGCCGTCAATGATCGATTCCATACTGGACAGCCGCACAACGCATCGTCCAACCATCTTCCTCCGAGCAAATGCATTCCCGATTTTTGCGACGGAGGTATCTGGAATGTTTGACGACCGCACAGTTTCCAAGCGCTCTCAGGGACTCATGCTTGGCACACCGATGCCTGCCGGCTGTTTTAGCTTGGCGTGTACATTCACCGAAGAAGATGACCGGGACACCTTTGTCCAAGCATGTCGGACCAGATTTCACATTAGTCACAGCTCCAGATCTGCCGACATACCCATTCACGAGAACTTGTCCACACTCCCAACAATCCGCACCCTCGACTCGTTCCTCAGTGACCTGCCTTTCGAGTTTGCATTCGAAATAGAAAAAGCGATCACAAACTGGACTCTCAGCCCTTCCGACGTGCTGTCTCTCAAAGACAAGCTGGTTAGCCTCCGAGCAACACACGGGGATGCAAGCACCCCAATCTTCCGAAGATTTGTTTCGCTCTGGGAGGAAGAAGGCCCCAATCGCAAATCGAGACGCAGGTGGCGTTCACGCGGGCACAATCGTCCTACACTCGCCACGCTAGCAGACCACCTTACGCATGCTGTCGACCTCTATCTTCAGGAGCAGCAGCAGCCAAGGGGAAAACTCGCCCCGTCATCTGCTAGTACCGCCGTTTCCTACTCGTTCCATATGATCTTGACACCAACGCGATATATCCTCGAAGGACCTGTCACAGATCAATCTAACAGCGTTCTACGTCGCTTCGGGCATCATGAGTGTTTCTTGCGTGTCTCCTTCCAGGACGAAAATCGGTCGAAGCTACGAAGAGACCTGGAGATGTCTATCACTGAGCTGTTGGCTGAACGCTACCGCCCTATCCTGATCAATGGGTACGTGCTAGCGGGTCGGCGATACCAGTTGCTAGGGTACTCCATGAGCGGGCTCAAAGAGCACTCGTTGTGGTTCGTCACTCCTTTCCAGGACGACGAAGGAAGGATGCTGGATGCGCCAACTATCAGAGAAAGTCTCGTAAGTTTCTCTGTGCAGTGCAGTGTTCCCGCCTTCACCATCAAATTCCATGCATTTTCAGGGAGATTTTACACGCCTTCAGTACCAACCTGCTAGGCTTGGCGCACGCTGGTCTCAAGCGTTCTCAGCCACCGACCCCTCCATCACCATACAACTGGACGAGATCCAACGCATTGAAGACATTAAATCACCGTCAGGAACCGTCATGACTGATGGATGCAGTCCTATCTCCCCCACGCTAGCGCGAGACATATGGAAGGCAAATCAGCGGACAAAGAGACGCCCCGCTCGTGGCAAGGCGCCTTCTGCCTTTCAGTTCCGCCTCGGCGGCGCAAAAGGCATGGTCGTCCAAGATCCAACCCTTGAGGGAAGAGTCGTCTGTTTGCGAGACTCGCAAATCAAGTTTGAGGCGCCCAATAATCGCACGTTCGATATTCAGTCGACGTCCATGCGCCCTAAAGCGATGTTCCTCAATCGTCCTCTCATTGTTGTCATGGAGCATCTTGGTGTGAGCAGCGAGCGCGTCATCGAGCTGCAGGATCGTTCGATCAACGAGGCACAATCTGTTCGGGCGTCTTTCCGGGATGCGTCGAAGGTGCTCCAGCAACATGGCTTGGGCACGTCGTTCCACCTGCCATCCTTGTTCCGAAACCTCTCTTCCATACTGGACTTGAACATAGGAAACGAAACGGGCGACGAGGAAAACTTCTATAGCCATCTGATTGTCAGCTCCCTGCGCTGCGCCGAGACGCACATCTTACGCGAGCTCAAGTATCGCGCCCACATCGCCGTACCAGGTTCATTCACACTTCTAGGTGTGTCTGACGAATGGGATTGTCTCCATGAAGGAGAAATCTATGCAACTGTGCGCGACGACAAGAGAGGCCTTTACAAGGAAATCACTGGGAAAGTCGCCATCACCCGCAGTCCACAGATACACCCTGGTGATGTGCAGGTCGTCACCGCCGTCAGACGTCCGGAACTGGAGCACTTGACGAATGTAGTAGTTTTTTCGTGCAGGTGCATTTTTACGCTCTGAATTTCGAAAAAGGTCGCGGATTACTGACACCACATCCAAGGGGCAATCGACCACTAGCCTCGTGCCTCGGCGGAGGAGACCTGGACGGTGACGATTTCAACTTAATTCTTGATGTGAGGGCTTTCTCGGCCACGTCCTTAATTCGCCTCCTAATGATCTCACGGTAGCCAGAGTTACTTCCTCAATACACTGCAAAACCTGGAGCGTACACTCCCCTCCCAATCAAAGTAACTCCTCGGCCTTGTGGAATCGAAGACGTCGTTGATTTCATATTCGACTACGTGAGCGCATTTTCGATACCTTGCTTTATCGCCTTCCTCAATTTGTGGTGACTTAGATCGAAGCCGACCTTGTTGGACAGATTGCCATCTCACATCTCCGGTTCTCAGACCTCAATGGCCCAGACTGTGCCGAATGTCTCAAGCTTGCGGAATTCGCCTCTCACGCTGTCGATTTCCCAAAAACCGGTACACCAGTGAAGTTCCAGGACCTCCCAAGAACCCGAGAGCGTACTCGTCCTGATTTCCTCGCACGAGAAGGAGCTGATCTGGGCAGTGACCGATACTACAACAGCCAGAAGTTACTTGGGATGCTCTTCCGTCGGGTACCCGTCCGGAATTGGATCCCAGACGAGTGGAATGATGTCCATTCTCCTTCTGGGGGGGAGGTGGTTGAGCAAGCTCTGGAAAGAGCGGGGCTATATGGCCTTGGGCTGAGCCTAGCTAATCCCTCCGACGAGCTTCATGATGAGATGCATTGGCTGTTGGACGAGTATTGCCGTCAGCTGTCTGCCATTGGGACAACCCATACCATCTCGAAGAATAAGGATATGTACGTTTCGGAGGCGGAGCTGGTGAGTGGGACTATCATGGCGAATTGGTCGGACCACCACCGCAGAAGGGAAGCGGTCGCTGCCATGAATGTCCAGGTACGTCGATGCGTTCTTTCATGAGGGTCGCTTCGCCAACCAATCCCACCCGATCCGACAGACTCAAGAGCTCGTGAGAGCTGTGAGAGCGGAGATTCGCGCGAGCGATGCAAATGTTCGGGAGGAAGATGAAGACGAATTTTCGGATGATGGTGAATGGGAGGATGAAGACGATTTCTATCGGGAGTCCCGTTTAATCGCCGAAACATTCAATCGCGCCTGGGCGGCTTGGTGCGTTGCCGAGGAAGCATTGCAAGAGTATCCTGCATCTTATGGGCCCCAGAGTTTTGGGCTTATTGCCCTTGGGCAGATGTTGGAATTGATCAAGGCCGCCAAACAACTTCTGTAGGATTTACAGCTGTTTGCGAAACTAATGATAGTTCGTGAAATTTCTGCGCAACCGACCGAAAAGGAAATTCCCCTCTTTGGCCTTCAGAGGGTACTGGAAGCAAACTCGTGGTAGGCTGCGACACAGACAGACATCTAGCTGCTCGAGATTTGACTTATTTCCATGGATGTGAGGCAGATTTGACTGAAGGGATGAAAAAAATTTGAGGGTTTATCTACCGCTGGAACAAAACGTCGCCTACGAGGCAATTCCGCAGTTTTCAGGGGAACATGTAGGCTGGTTCTGCGATATTCGACGATGTCTTTGATAGCGGAGGGATGTGCACCCTGTAGATGTGATGGGGATGCCCTCAACTGAAGTCTCTGCTGAATCGCCAAACCAACTAGATTGTGCTAGAGCATGGCTCAACAGGTCACTCGTTATTCGACCAGCATACGACCGCTCCAACAGTGCTCCAACGGTATGTTCTAGTTGTAGATCTCAGATGATTAGGAACCCCTACCATCAGACCGACTCCCACGTTCTCAACTCCCTCGTCATTCTAATGTGTTGGTACCCCCATCCAAGGAATGTTCGAAACGTTCTTCAAGTGGGAAGCCATTGGATAGTCTTGTGTGATATTATCGTCTTTGTGTGTGCTTCCCCTTGTTCCATTCGGTCTCAAGGACGGTGGAGATATTGGTCTGGAGAACAACTGTAACACTTAGAGATGTCTTTGAGATGGTATATGCGCGAGACGTGGCAAGGAAGGACTGTGTCCGTCACTCTCTGATGCTCTTTGACTCGTTTTCCATAAATTTCCTTTTTGGTCATTCTCGCAGAGTTTCACGAATTGTCATTAGTTTCGCACACAGCTGTAATATGCTCAGTATTCCAATCTGTAAATTAGCCAATGCGATAAGTAACGACCATCTTACGTCGCTTTAGTCTGTCTAGTAGGGGAGATCACGAAGTGGCAACTTGAATGCGACTCGGGGCTGTCGAAGCATGTTTGGTTATTAGCTTGATACCCTACCAATCGCCAGACCAGCTATCAAGGAGTCCAGACTCCAGTTCGGTGCATAAGTAGTGGACTATCAGATCTTACTATTGCTCGAGCTGGACCGGCCTGGGCCCTGAAGTGCCATGCCAGCCTGAGAATCGCCTTTCACTGGCAAGCCCGACGTTGCAATTTGCAAGCACTAGCACCACACTACCAGTAGTACTTGCTGAGACTTGCTGCCACAGTGGCACTTTCCAAGTTCACCAAGTACTGGCATGATCATGATGATGGACGTCTCTCTTCAAAGTGACGCTTGCATGAGGGTGCTTAGAACGTTGAGTGTCTTCGCAGCGCTTGCCCATCACTGATCCGATCATTCTGTTCTCATGCGGAGTGGCGGGACACAGACTCGACTTGACCTGATTCTTACGCGAGCATGTGAGCTTGAATACTATCGGGATGATAATAGTAACAGGTCTGAGCTCACTTAAAGAAACGCTCACATGGTGACTCGGTCGTACCTATACGGTAAGTATCATGTTCTCCGGGTATATATATATATATAAACCAGATTTCAGGTCGCCGTCGCAAGTCCTTGTTCTCCAGAGACGCCCGCCTCCTCAACTTGAAGATAGTCAAAAGGACGCGTAACGGAACTTAAAACTCGTTCAGCCAGAATGTCCCGGGCTCAGTTCAAGGACCCAAGTCCGTGGCAGGCTGCCCTACCCGAAAACAATGCGCGTCTGCATATGGTGAAACCCGACTGGGAGAACGTGTAAGTGCTCCTGCTGTTGCTCCACTAGTACTGCTAAGGATGACCATGACGACGCTCCTCAGTATGTGGACCAATTCCCTCGTGCTCCCATTTTACGCCGCCTGTGCATCCGCCATCATTCTTCTCCTACGCTTCATTTGCCTTTCCTATCCTGGACAACTTCTCAGAAGAAGCTTGTCGCGTCTTGTGTCCAGAGTGAAACAAAACTCTCCGACAGCTGCAGAAGAAAGCCCTGAGTTGAACTATGATCGTGGACCATTTATTGCACAGCTCGGCGGTCCCGTCATTTATGGCTTTAAGCTAGCCAGATTCCTCGGTTGCTTAGTGTTTTTGGGACTTGCTCTTGCCACTCCCTTGGAAGCAAATGACGAGGCAGCAAGGCTGCAAGGTTACTTACCGATGCAGGTCCATGCCGAGTGGCCCCAACTTGCAAGTATCGCAACTGCGGTACGTGAATGGGAGTCAGCGCAATCCGGATACTCATTAAGTACTACAGGCATACGCATCTTTACTTGGCCTGGTCTCAGTCACCACCTCATTCAGGAATAGTAGGCTCGCATCCCAGCATCTTGCAGCTGTGCTTCTCGTGCTGTTCTCAGCGTTCGCATACCGAGACCTTTACCCTCTGTTAACCTTCAACGAGAAACCCGAGGACCTGTTAGAAGGCCGGCTACTTTGGGCCAAGGTAGTTATTCTAACGATTATAAGCATCGCATTACCACTCGTCGTCCCGAGTCAATACATCCCAGTCGATCCAACGGTACGTCATGGTACTCTTGTCCCAGCCTTTTTGTCTTGAATATCAGTGTTAGAACCGCTCCGAGTTCCCTCATCCCGAGCAAACTGCGTCATGGTTGTCGATGTCTCTGTACCTCTGGCTGGATCCCATCGTCTTCATGGCGCAACGCATGGATCATCTGTCCCACGACAAACTGCCACCTCTAGCGGATTATGATTACTCCCGAAATTTGAAAAAGAGAAGCTTTCCTGTACATTGACAATGCACATTTCGGGCGCCACAATCTGATTATCTACCCTACTTTCACCAACAGCACCTTGATTCGTTTACAAATAAGAAGAGACGGCACCTCTTCTTTTCGCTTATGCGAGTGTTCAGTGAGTTGGACACAGTTCCGAGGTTACAGTTCTAATATGAAGGATCAGGAACGGAGTACACCGTCCTGACACTTTTAGTGGTTCTCAGGGTAACAGCCTCACCATTCCACACTCTCTTAGTTTAACTTAACAGTGCTTGCCTAGGTACTTTCGACATTGGCTGCCCCAGTCGGTGTAAACTACCTTCTCCAGTGCGATAGAACACCTATTTCCCCCAAACTTAAATCTGATGACATCAATTGTAGATATCTTGAGAATGGCGGCGAAGGAGCTGTTATTCGCCCATGGGTCTGGATCGCCTGGATCTTCATTGGTCAGTTCGTGGGCTCAATAATATATCAATGGTACATCTTCTTCTCGGTACGTCTCGTTCCTTCGCAAGAAGCCTCTGTGCTAACTTCCCCTAGACTAGAACTGTCGTCCGCGCGGAAGGTATCATCACGCAACTCATTTTCGAACATGCCCTGCGTATTCGCATGAAGGCAGAGCTTCCTGATAACGACAAGGGTTCCGGGTCTGGGGCCTCTACACCAGACAGTGCTTCTATCGCGGAATCAAGCACTATTGTCGAGGGAAGCCGTGAAGGTAGCGTCGATGACGTCCAATCGAGCTCCGCGAGTACCGCAGCTTCGTCTACGTCCAAAGGGAAACAAAAGGCCAAGGACAAAACAGATGATGCCGATGCTCAAGCTAAGAAACCCCAGTCAAGCGCTGACAATCTCATTGGAAAGATCAACAATCTCGTCACCACTGATCTGGGAAATATCACTGATGGGCGTGAGTTTTTGATGGTTTGTAAGTCTGCTTTCGTGTCTACTAGGACCGGGACATGGTATTGATGAACCTTTCAGTCCCTTATGTGCCTCTTCAGATTGGTTTGTGCATCTGGTTCTTGTACAACATCTTGGGCTGGAGGTTAGTGGTTCTGATTTAAAACATGCTCTCAGTCTGATATTCGCTCCAGTGCTTTCGTTGCCCTCGCCGTTATGGTAGCTTGCTTCCCTCTACCCGGTTTAGTATCAAAGAGAATCCAGTCTGTTCAGAAAAAGAGAATGGAGCAGGTACGTAACTAACTCAAAGCTTGGAGTATTTCTGACAACAAGGCAAAGACCGACGCAAGGGTCCAAATGGTGACCGAAAGCGAGTTTTCTTCACTAAGGACCTTGGTATGCACCGACTAACGTGCGTCAATAGCTATGAATGTCCTCCGAATGGTCAAGCTGTTCGGATGGGAGAAAAAGATGGAAGCCAGATTGAGCGAGAAGCGAGAGGCCGAACTGCAGTGGATCTGGAAGATCAAATTGCTCGAACTAGTTATCAACAACATCAAGTGAGCGCTTCGTATTTACTGTCTGAATTCACTGACCCCATGCAGCAACATCATTCCTTTGTTGACCACGATGGCCTGCTATTCAACATACGTACGTCGTGCTCCATCGACGACATTGACACTTCGCTGACAACAAAGGGCACAGACCATCATCATGGGTCAAGAGTTGACGGCATCGCGTGTTTTCTCTTCGATGACCAGTATGTATCATCAACGCCCGATCCCTAGATAAATCATGACCCACATTTCTTAGTCTTTGATATCATGAGGGACCAGCTTCAGTCGGTCTTCTGGATCCTACCCTCCCTGATTCAAGGCAAGTCTCCCGCCCTAGCTTTCCAAGACCAGCTCTGACACTCGTGGCCTGCGTTATAGCCAATGTTTCTCTGGGTCGTGTCAACGAATTCTTGAACGACACCGAACTCCTCGACGAGTTCGCGACACAAGAAGGCAAGCCACGACTCTTCATGCAAGATCAAACCGGTGAAGAATCCGACCTCATTGGCTTCAGAGAAGCTGCCTTCACGTGGTCAAATGATTCCAGTCGAGGAGGGGCACTCAAACGCAGATTCAACCTACGTATCGATGATGAGCTGTTCTTCAAAAGTGGTTGCATCAATCTTATTGTTGGTCCTACGGGGGCTGGAAAGACGTCTATGCTTATGGCGTTACTCGGTATGTTTGGATGACTTTACATGTCATCTATCGTGCTTAGATGTTGGCTCTCTAGGGGAGATGCATTTCCTGCCTTCCGGTCCGACTTCGTGGTTCCACCTGCCTCGCAAAGGGGGAGTCGCGTACGCCGCCCAGGAATCATGGGTCCAAAACGAAACAATCAGAGTGAGTGCGGCCATGGAAGCTAATTCCAGGTATTGATGAGAGTCTGGTAGGATAACATCCTCCTCGGAGCACCCTACGACGAAGAGCGCTACAAGAAAGTCCTTCACCAGTGCGCTCTTGAGCGGGACTTGGAGCTCTTCGAAGCTGGAGATTGCACTGAAGTCGGTGAAAAAGGACTTACTCTCAGGTATGAGTGCCCAGCTCTCGGGATGATTCTGCCACTTAATGATTGTGACACAGTGGTGGGCAAAAAGCACGGGTCACCCTCGCCCGAGCTGTCTACAGCTCGGCGAACATTCTGCTCCTGGATGATGTGAGTATCCCTTGTTCAGGCCAAACCTAAGGGAGCTGACGCTCCCAACAGGTCCTCGCTGCGCTCGACGTGCACACCGCCAAATGGATTATCAATAAATGTTTCGCTGGAGACCTGATCAAGAACCGCACAGTCATCCTAGTGGTATGATCCCCCATGAAAGCATGCCCTTTTGCCACTAACAAAGATGCTGCAAGACTCACAACGTAGCCATGGCAAGCAGCGTGGCTCAATACATCGTTGCTCTCAATTCCAACGGACATATCGTCAGCCAAGGCAGCATCTCTGAAGTAATCGCGAAAGATGACAGACTTGCGGCTGAGATCGAGAAGGAACAAGTGGTACTGGAGAAGGAAGAGCAAGTCGTCGATGACTCCGCACCAACCTCTGAAGCCAACGGCAAATCCATCGAGAAAGGGGACGGAAAACTTGTGATGTCGGAGGAGATCGCTGTAGGACGCGTTTCTTGGCCAGCGTGTAAGTGAATACCAATATGGACGTTTCCGGACCTGGCACTCAAATCGCGAATCAGTGAAGCTCTACCTGACTAGCTTGGGTGGTAGTCATGCAATACTTTTCTGGGTCAGTTACTGGGTCCTCAATGTAGCCACCGAATTCGCCTTTATCGGCCAAACTTGGTTCCTTGGGTATTGGTCCTCTCAGTATGAGTCACATCCAGCATCAGAGGTTGACGTCAGACAGTAAGTTAATGCTTTGTGCTGGCTCGCAAACGATTCTAACCCTAAAACACAGCTACCTGAAACTATATGCACTCGTCTTGTTCATCCCCTTCACTATGTACTCTCCTACATACGCGATATACTACCGCGGTGCCTTGAGAGCATCAAGGACACTCCACAAGAGACTCATGGATGCAGTCCTTGGTACGACCTTGAGGTACACACGTTCATACCTGCATCGGTTGCCACTTACTCAATCTTGACAGATGGTTAGACACGACACCTACTGCTCGAGTACTCACTCGATGCACACAAGATATCCGAGCAAGTAGGTCTATATCATTTAGCATCAGCTAAGGCCTTCACTTATAAATGCCATCAAGTCGATGGAGTTTTCGCATCAGGAGTCACCTGGGTCCTCGAGCTCTCGCTAGTTGTCCTCTCGCGGCTGTTGGCAGTCGTCATCCTGACACCAACCTTCTTCATCCCCGGTATCCTAGTCGGCGTTATAGGCGGATGGTTAGGGAGAATCTACTTGAAAGCACAATTGTCGATCAAGCGTGAGATGAGTAACGCCAAGGCTCCTGTGCTCGGACACTTCGGTGCTGCCATTGCTGGTCTGAGTGAGTACATGTCCCCCCATTTATTGGTTGGAAAGGGCACTTGCTGACTGGATGTACCAAGCCTCCATCCGTGCTTATGGCGCACAGAAGGCGTTCCAAGAAGAGTCCCTTGACCGAATCGATCGTTACACAAAGTCATCCCGCATGTTCTACAACGTCAACCGGTGAGCAAGCGCGCCACTCCCATCACCAGCGATCATCGCTCATTTCAATTCTCTAGATGGGTGTGCATCCGAGTCGACTTCGCTGGCTCTGTGTTCACGACCGCTCTGGCCGCCTACCTCGTTTACGGGCGCACAAGAGACGCATCCAACGTTGGGTTCTCGTTGAACATGGCTGGTATGCCCCCATCTTTTGTTCTCGTGTCACCAGAGACTCATTTTTTTGTAGTTGGCTTTAGCTCCATGATCTTGTTCTTGGTTCGTGTCATGAACAATGTCAAGGTCAACGCAAACAGGTGATTGTCAACTTTCTCATTTAAATTAGAGCATGGTGCTGAAGGAGTGCGTATAGCATCGAGCGCATCAACAGCTACATGAACATCGAACAAGAGCCAAAGTCGACTGAAGGTGGACAGCCGCCTGCGTACTGGCCTGCGAGTGGTGAAGTCGTCGTTGAGAATCTGTCTGCCCGCTATTCATCGGTAGGTTGCTCTCGAATGACTTGACTTGGTTCCTCATTCTTCCGGATCAGGACGGACCGAAAGTCTTGCAAAATATAAACTTCAAGATCAAGTCTGGAGAGCGTGTTGGCATCGGTGTGTGCTCTGACCCATTCGACCCATTCGTCCAGGTTGTATACCTCGAGAGCTGACCATTTACTTAAGTTGGTCGCACGGGCAGCGGGAAGGTGACGTGAAAATGCACACAACCCTCATTCGCTGTTACTGATTAGCTACCCGCCCACCAGAGCTCCTTGACCCTGTCCCTTCTACGCTGCATTCCCACCGAGGGAACAGTCTACTTTGACGGTGTTCCCACAAGCGGAATGAACCTCGAGGCTCTTCGTTCAAACGTAACAATCATCCCACAGATCGTATGTCTCCTCCATGCTCCCTCACTCATCAAATCATCGCTCAACCCTCCTCTTTCAGCCCGAGCTCATAAGCGGAACACTCCGCCAAAACCTCGACCCCTTCGACCAATGCGATGACGCAACCCTCAACAACGCCCTCCGCTCTGCCGGCCTGTTCTCCGTGCAAGAAGACACCGACGACGGGCGGCTGACGCTCGACAGTGCTATCGCTAGTGGGGGTGGAAACCTGTCTGTTGGTCAGCGCCAGATATTAGCGTTGGCGAGGGCTATGGTCAGAGGGAGTAAACTGCTTATTCTTGATGAAGCTACTTCTGCAATTGGTACGTGCACACGGGCCGTCAACGAGCGCCTTGCTGACGTGGTGATTACCAGATTACAAAACGGACACTGCCATTCAATCGTCCCTTCGGAATGAGATGCAGGACGTAACGCAGCTCATCATCGCGCATCGTTTGCAGACCATTATGGATGCTGACAAGATCGTGAGTGTACTAGTCCTGCCCATCGGAGAACGGGTATGATCATTGACATCATTGACATTGCCAAATTACAGATGGTCCTCGATGCCGGAGAGATCGTAAGCCCCGTTCATACTTACCACCGTCGCTAAGTTGACATGAAATAATCCCCAGGTCGAGTTCGGAACCCCTCTAGAGCTGCTACAAAACGAGAACGGCAAGCTCAAGGCTCTCGTGGACGAAAGCGGAGACAAGGATATCTTGTACGCGATGGCTGCTGGCGAAAAAGTCGACAGTGCGGAAAGTAGTTGAGGATAGATTTACGTATGGTGAACAGTGCTTTATCTATCTATCTATCATGCTATCTATAGGCATTACAAGGGACTGTTGGATACCCATACGATGTACATATATTTTCTTTATTAGTCTGGGTTGTCTTTTTCGTTGATGAGTGTGGTGGTCGGACGGATTCATCAAGCGTGAGGGGACGTAACAAAATAATCGTTGTTCCGTCAGGCGCCACCGGACGCGTGTGCTCTATAGATCTCAACCGTCTGGCGGATCAATAACGCCCTCGAACCATATGTTGAACAGGATGGCATTCTCTCGTGACAGCACAGCCAGTGCCACAGGTCACATACCTGCAGATGGTTGAAGGTATGAGCGGTCGAACCGCCTGGCTGGTAGAGTTATGAATGATGGATTATGTGCAATGGGAGACTTGTGGTACAGATATCTATGTTCACAATCGCAATTTCTTCTCCATTTCCGAGTGAATGCTCAGTGATGGTCCATGCTCCAAGCCTAGGTAGCATTTTTAATTGTGAGATACGGACGGCTGAGTATGAAAACACACCAAGGAAGAAGTCTGCGGGTTCTATCATCTCATCTCTGCCCATGAGGATGTCGAGATGGATGTTGCTGTGTGGCATGCCAGGGATATGTGGGCTCTGGTAACATAAGAAATCAGTTGGCGTGACGCATACATCACAAAAACGAACATACTTGACCGACGATCTTGCGCTCCATGAGCAGGCGCGCTGGTGCGTGAAGACCATACAAGTCACGCATTATGGTCAGCTTCAAATTATCCTGAGTTTCCTCCCACTGTGGCGGTCTATGATCAGAGTCTCGTACGTAATGAGATTTCGAATACTTACACGTGCAAGGCGGCTCTCGAGACCAGCTCTCGATTTGTTCTCTGCAGCAATGCTGCGAGGACCGTATTGGAGGGTGTCATGAAGTCCAAGGCTGTTAGCAGTATCGTTTAGCGAAGCAGACTTTGGTGCTGCAGCTGGTACGATGCGCATAGAGGGTTCCTGTTAGATTGCTTGTCAGTATGGATAC
>KN839837.1:1601069-1616382 GCA_000827185.1 Hydnomerulius pinastri MD-312
TGATTCTGTCACGATATATCACGGGATGTGACTGCATGTGACCCTAGTGTGACATTTCCCCACAGTGTGACAACTACATTGATTTGACTGTAGGTAGTGTCATAGCACCTTGTGACTATAAGTAGCCCATATCCAAAGTTACACTCGCATCCACTTCTTCTCCTTCTCCTCCTCCTCCTACTTCCCCCGCAATATCCCAACTAACCCCATCGTTGACAGGACATTCACATTGTACTAGCACTGCTCCAGTTGTACTTTGTGCAACATTCATAGTTGGCTCTAGTCACAAGAGCAATATTCGCTACAGTTGACGTGGTAATTCCTAAATCCACAACATGTCTAGTAGACCTCAAAGGTCATCTAGCATCCCCGTCCGCGGTGCTGTCCCCTCGTCTCCCGCTCGCACCATAGAATCTGTCATATCTATACCCTTCTCCACCAGCCCTGCCCAGCCACGACCCCGGATTGTCAGCCAGGGATGGCCCCCACGTAACTCCCCTGCACATGACCACAGAGCCCTGGGCATATCCTATGGTATCCGAGGCAGCAGCACAATTGCCTCCAGTCCCCCCACCCGCCCAACCGCTCGCTCCTTTACTCAATCATCAGTGTTATCAGCCCGGGGCACAGCAACCCCATACGCCGCTTATGAACCTCGCGTGATTAGAGCCGACTCAGCACGCAACTCTGATATAGCCTGTCCGCAATCATTTTCGTCCTCGTCTGTCTCACCTACTCGCACGAGACGGCCGAGTGCGTCCGGTGTTAGGGCGCCTAGTACTCAGAGGTCGTCTGTTGTACATCCTGCTATCGTGGAACCAGTACCATTCCCTCGTCCCGCTTATCTCGAACATTCGGCGTTGCGCCATTTATTGCAAACGGAGACCATTCCTCTGCTACCTACCCGCAAGACAGAGCCGATCATCGTGAGAGAGGAACACTCTTCTGGTGTGAGGCGATCGCAGCGCTCCCCCTCGTTCGATAGCGACGAAGATGACATGAGCCCTCCTCGAGAGGCTCGCAAGAGCACTCCTCCGCCTACGTCATCATCGTCACCAGCCTTGTTGCTACCAACGCGGTGGTGCGATCAATTCAGACATTCGCATCTAAGCGTGTGTGGCGATGGCAGAGAACTTATCTATCAGGGTGAGTTGTCCTTTCTGGAAACTCACCGAGAAATGCGATTGATTGTCTTAGGAGCACCTGGAGGCTCGGAGAAAGATACTGCTACAGCTCGCACCGCTGTTCCTGTCCCACCTGCTTGCGGAATATTCTATTACGAAGTAGAGATCACCGGTAAAGCTTCCAAGAGGTACGTCCCACCATTTTGCATTCATCCTGTCTCGTTCTAATCCCTGCCCCTAAGCCGCGTTAGCATCGGGTTTGGATTTCCCCCTCTTTATGAGGCATTCAATTAATGACACGTCGCCACTTAGGTTCATGGCTCCCGAGGTCAAGCTTTCTCGCCTCCCAGGATGGGAAAAGAATTCCTGGGGATACCACGGAGACAGCGGCACCATATGTTCCGGGGACAAGAACGGCACACCCTTCGGATCTACCTTCGGCGGTAAGCTTCCCTCGCTCTTTAAATGGACATATGACCTGATCATAACAAACGTACCGTGCACTCCTCAGTCGGTGATATCATCGGCTGTGGTATCGACTTTAGCCAGCACAAAGTGTTCTACACCAAGAATGGTGCTCTTCTCGGTATGATCTACCGTCGTCCCTTGAATCACCTCATTCAGCTGATGAACCCGACCAATATTTCATCCCCCTATGATAGGCACCGTATTCGACAACGTAGGCAAAGACTGCGATATCTTCCCCGCCATCGGACTCTGCTACACCTCCGAATCCATCCACGTAAACTTTGGTCAAGAACCCTTCAAATACGACATCGAAGACCACGTCCTCCAACAGCGGAACCTCACCTGGGCCAAGATCCAATCTACGCCTCTCAAATGGCCTTCCTTTTCCCCCTCGTCCGACAAAGACAAAAACGATGAGGACACGTCGGGCACGACAGATGAACGTGTCAAGATGCCGATTAATGAGCTTGTGTTGTCATATCTGTCGCATCATGGGTATGCACGTACGGCACGGGCGTTCGAGGCGCAGTGTCGAGTGCGGGGTGGGCTTCCCGCTCCTCCGCTTCATCCTGCCCCGCCCGTGACTGCCGCTGTTCCCCCTGCATCAACAGCAGCAGACGACCACGTAATGGACATGGATATCGGGGATATTCCGTCTCCCTCACCCCTTAAGCCCTCCACCTCCACCTCTTTCCGATCCTCAGCCTCCTTTGCAACAGACGACATCGAACTCCGCACGCACATCGTGCAATCCGTCATCTCCGGCGACATCGACACAGCCCTCTCCTCAACCCGCACACACTTCCCGCTTGTCCTAGTAGCGGATGCGGGGCTTATGCTGTTTAAACTTAGGTGTAGGAAGTTTGTTGAGCTTGTGCTTGAGGCGGCGGAGTTGAAGAAGAGGATGGGCAGGGAGGAGGGGGGAGGGAACGAGGGGGCTGGACTTGCAGAGGAGGACGAGAGCAAGGGAACGGTGGATGGGATGGGTATGGATATTGATGACGAAGACGAAGACGCCAGTCCGAGTACTCTTAACGCCTCCCACACCTTCACAAACGGGTACTCCGCAACCTCCGGCACTCCGTCCATCCCAATCAAGCCTACTCGCACCCCCTCGTTCCCTTCCCCCTCCTGGACAGAAACAACCGCCTCCCAATACGGCTCCGCCCTTGAAAGAGCCGTCGCCTATGGTCAAGAGCTAGAATCCGACTACAAAAACCGCTCAGAAGTCCGCGCGATATTCAAGCGGACGTCTGTGATCATGGCATACGAGGATCCGTTGGAGGCGGGCGGGGATGCGGCAGAGGTCGCGGGGCAGCAAGCGAGGGTGGCGCTTGCTACTGAGTTGAATCAGGCTATTCTACGTGAGTTTGAAATTCCTCCCCGAATGAGTGATTGTAATTCTTTTTGACTACGACTTATTTTGTCACGACGTAGAATCTCAAGGTCGACCCGCGCATCCTCTGCTCGACAGGCTGTACCGCCAGACTGCGGCATGTCTCACGGAACTCGCTTTGATGGGCAACGGTGCTGCTGCGTTCGCCGACATGCCCAAAGAGTTCTTGGATGCATGATGATAGTGGTGGATTCGAGCTCCCTCCACCCTGCCCTTGCCGTACCCCCAACCCTCAACACCCTCTTCTGGACGATTCATCCACTTGGATATCTTACTTCCTGATTGACCTTTGTGTGCTCAGTAGTCGCTTTTCTCTTCCTGTACAACAATTTTCATCGCTTGTAAAGTAATGTATTTCACCATACGAGAAAAAAACATTCTCAGCTCACCTCTCAATGCTTCGGCCTAGTTGAGACGCATGTCATCTATAAATTCCAATATAGAGTGCGTATGATAGGGATACAGAATGATGTAAATAACTAGTAAGTAGATGGCAGCAGAAGGGACTGGAACAGAGAGTGTGTCAAAGGGAATGAGGTGGGGGGTACTATGTGTTCAGTGCGCGTGAAAAAGTCAAGGTAAATGCTATGCAACAGTGAAGGATTCCCCGCATCCACAAGCATCCTTGATATTAGGATTATTAAACACAAACTTCGAGCTGTGTACGAAGCCGAAAAAAGAAATGATCCGGTCAGCAACAAAAACCATGGAATCACGTGAGGAAACGATGGGCTCACCTCAACGCATCCTCCTTCCAGTCCATCTCGCTGCCGATGATGGAGAACAGCGCCTTACTGTCTATGAGCACCCGCACGCCGTCTTGTTCGACTACTTCGTCGAACTTGCCGGCTTTCTCGACGTAGTCCAGGTGATAGGAAAGCCCCGCACAGCCCTTGTTCCGCACCCCAATGCGTATTATCTGGGGTGTTGGGCCATTCAGCAAGGCACGCAGTCGCAACACGGCTTCTGGTTTCTAACCCAAGCACGAAGAGAATAGTAATTAGATCGATCAGCTCCGACCAGAACTGAGCGAAAACGCACTATAGTTAAAGCCGCTTTGGTAGATTTGATAGTCGGGCGAGGTCGTTGGGCTTTCGGTATTGGCGGAGGACGTGCAGCGACCTGCGGAGACGCCGCATCTACCGGGAGAGCTTCAGCCGTAGGTATCACGGCAGGAGGAGAATCTTTGAGAATTGGCTGCTGCTGACTGGATCGGTGCTGTGTTGTTTCTGGTGGACGTCTTGGCTGAGAATGAGGCCCAGACAATGCGGACATCATTGCACGACGTTGACAGGGATATATAAACGAAGAATGCGTCTTGAGGACATGGCTGATATGCCTGCGTGCTATTGGGGGCAACATGCTCGATGCTTGTCAAGCCTGGAAGTCGGCTTGATGGTCTTGACCGGTGTGATGACCAAGATCCCTCCTTCCACTTTTATTGTTACGTGCTTGGTTCACAGCTAGCCAATCATGACATCCCTATTTAAATTGATTTCTATCACGTGACCAGTCGCGACCCGCACATCGCCGAAAGGCCGCCGTTGGAGCAACTTCCTGTATGGCACTGCACCCAGCAAGAGATAACCCAGTTTCACGTTCGTATAGCAGAGGAGATTGAAATGAAAAACAATCTTTATAATACCTATAGATAAACCGTCACCGTTCAACTACCGTCAAGCACTTTCCCCAACAGATCCCCCCTCTCCACCAGCCATCGCGTACAAAAGATCTTTGTCGCCACTTTCATCCACCAGAGCCTTGAGCATGCCCTTTTCGTTCTGCAGCAGCTGTTGTGGGCTACCGAACTCGACCTGAAGAGGCTCGCGTTAGTTCAGTGATATTGGCAAGTATAGAAGATTCTTACAATCTTTCCTGCGTCAAGGACCATCTGCATCCAATGATTAGCCTCATTTTCTAAAGTTATGCATCAATAGACTCACAATCTTATCCGCGTCGATGATGGTTTGCAAGCGATGTGCGATGATGACTTGCGTGACGTTCTGCATTTCATTCCGAAGGGATGATTGGATGGCAGTGTCCGTTTTATAATCTAGTAGGCTCAAAGTCAGAAACGCGCTCATCACCTACTAGGCAGAAACTCGTACCAATTGCAGAAGTAGCTGGAATAATCTTCACTCAGCAAGGGCAGTACATACTTCAGGGAACGCCAGCTTACCTTCATCGAGAATAAGCAACTTGCTTCCCCTGACCATAGCCCTCGCGAGCGCTAAGATCTGACGCTGCCCAACCGACAGGTTTCCACCTCCACTAGCAATGGCACTATCGAGTGTCAACCGCCCGTCATCTGTATCGTCTTGAACAGAGAACAGCCCAGAGGCACGGAGGGCGTCGTTGAGAGTCGCATCGTCGTACTGGTCGAAAGGATCTAGATTTTGGCGGAGGGTGCCGCTTAACAGCTCGGGCTGGTAAAGAAGAGCTGAGCGATGAGTTGATTTTATGCTGGGTGAAAAGACGTACGACTTGTGGGATAATCGTCACGTTGGAGCGAAGGGCATCGAGGTTCACTCCGCTTGTGGGAATTCCGTCAAAGTACACTGTTCCCTCAGTGGGAATGCAGCGCAAGAGAGACAACGTCAAGGAACTCTGTAGGCCGGTGGATCAGAACAAAACCGAGAGCTAAATGGTGGCCTTATTACCTTTCCACTACCAGTGCGTCCAACTAGACATAGAGGTCAGCACAACAGGGTACGACGTTGCGCCCCGTGAGCACGTACCAATACCGACACGTTCTCCAGATTTTATCTTGAAGTTCAACTCATGCAGCACTTTGGGTCCGTCCTGGCAAAGGTAATAAGGAGCCGATGTCAAGTCATTAGCGAGGAGCTCACAGATGAGTAACGAGCAGACAAGTTCTCCACGACAACATCTCCACTAGCAGGCCAGTACGCAGGCGGTTGTCCACCTTCAGTCGACTTTGGCTCTTGTTCGATGTGGATGTAGCTGTTGATGCGCTCGACACTAGGAAACCATCTCATCAGCGCCACACTGCACGCATACAGAGGTATACACCTACCTGTTTCCGTTCACTTCGACTTCGTTCAGAATGCGAACCCAGTATAAGATCATCGAACTGAAACCAACTGCAAACTAGTTGAGTCGTTTGAGGGTGTGGCGAATGTTGGGGACCTACCAGCCATGTTCAGCGAGAAACCAACGTTGGCCGCGTCTCTTGTACTGCCGTAGACGAGGTAGGCGGCCAGACCGGTCGTGAACAGGGACCCAACAAGATCGATACGAATGCAAATCCATCTGGGGATTCACAAGTCAGCAATGGTCAGTGACGCACGCATTAATGCGCCCACCGGTTGAGGTTATAGAACATGCGGGCCGATTTCGAGTAACGATCGATACGGTCCAGAGACTCTTCTTTGAACGCCTTCTGTGCACCATAAGCACGAATGGAAGCTTAACACCACATATCAATCAGCAAGTCGCCTTAAAGGGATAGCGAAGACACGCACTGAGACCCGCGATAGCAGCACCGAAATGGCCCAGAACAGGAGCCTTGGCGTTACTCATCTCTCGCTTGATCGACAACTGCGCTTTCATGTAGATTCTACCGAACCACCCGCCAGATATGCCGACCAGGATACCAGGAACGAGGAAGGCGGGCGTTAGAATGACCACTGCTCCGAGGCGGAAGGCGAGACTGAGCGTCAACTCGATGACCCATGAAATTCCCTGGGCGAAGGGACCATCAACTGGACGGTTGTTAGGGGAAGTTGAGATCAGTACATTCCGAAGGATACGTACTTGCTCGGATATCTTGGGTGCATCGAGTGATAACTCTGGAAGTGGGCGTCGTGTCGAGCCACCTGGTGAGGTTGAGTTAAGCATTAACCAACACTAATATGGGGTGACGGACCTCAGAGTTGTGCCAAGCACAGCATCAACCAATTTCTTGTGGATCGATCTCGAAGCTCTCAATGCACCGTAGAAGTACAACGCGAATCCAGGTGAGTATAAAGCGCAGCCGAGGAATAGGAGCAGCGCGTAAATCAGCAAGTAGCTGTCGTCCGTGTCAGCTCCCGCGTCCGAGTTCCACAAATGACGAACTTACAATTTGACGTCAACCTCCGAAGCAGGGAGCAGATCGTACTGAGACGACCAATAACCAAGAAACCAAGTTTGAACGATGTTGATGATCTCAGTGGCTCCCATGAAGAACAAGAAAGTGAACCAGAAAAGGGTTGCATGGCTGCCACCCAAACTTGCGAGGTACAGTTTGACTGTTATGCAGCGTGAGTGGTCGTTGGTGAAAGAACGTTCGGCTGTCTTACACGCTGGCCAGGATACGTGTCCTTCAAGGATCTCCTCTGCCATGACAAGCTTTCCGTCGGATTTGTCCTTGACTTCCGCAGTTGGTTCGACGCTATCGACGGCCTGCTCTTCCTTCTCCAAGATTTCTTGTTCTTTCGCGATCTCGGCCGCAAGCTTATCGTCCTTTGCAATGACATCGGAGATACTTCCTTGGCTGACGATGCGTCCGTTCGAGTTGAGAGAAACCACATATTGAGCGACGGTGCTTGCCATTGCCACGTTGTGAGTCTAAGGACGCTTTTAGCTGAGAAATGGGATTATACTGTCGATAATAGTACCACAAGGATGATAGTTCTGTTCTTGATCAAATCGCCGGCGAAGCACTTGTCGACGATCCACTTCGCTGTGTGCACGTCCAGTGCAGCCAAGACCTGCAATGAGTGTCAATTCCAGTGAACCATGGAGAAGGTACATGTACTCACATCATCAAGAAGAAGAATCTCTGCCGAGCTGTAGACTGCTCTAGCTAGCGTAACTCTCGCCTTTTGACCACCACTGCGTATTGCGGGGGCTGAGTACACTATATGATTACGCTTTTCATCACTCTTACCTGAGTGTAAGCCCCTTTTCGCCGACCTCCGTGCGATCTCCAGCCTCGAAGAGCTGCAAGTCCCGTTCGAGAGCACACTGATATATGACTTTCTTGTACCGTGCTTCGTCATAAGGCGTTCCGAAGAGAATATTGTCCTGCAAAGACTCATCAACATCTGTACTGCAGCCTTGAGAACCGCACACACCCTGATCGTTTCGTTCTGGACCCACGATTCCTGGGCTGCGTATGCTACTCCTCCTTTGCGAGGGAGGTTGAACCACGATGTCGGAGCGGATGGCATGAAATGCATTTCACCTGAACCGCCCCATTTAGCAAAATAGACAAATGATATCTAAATCACGTCCGCTCACCCAGCAGCGCCATGAGCATTGAAGTCTTCCCAGCACCAGTCGGTCCAATGATAAGATTCATGCAACCGCGCTTGAAGAACACCTCATCGTCAACGCGTAAGTTGAATCTACGTTTACTCGGTGTTAATGCTCCTCCGCTAGCCTCGTTCGACCATGCGAAAGTGGCGTCTCTGAACCCAATGAGACCAGATTCTTCGCCTGCCTGATCTTGAGCAAAGAGCCGGGGTTTGTCTTGATCTGCGGGCGCGAACTCATCGAGGAGCTCAGTGTCGTTTAAGAAGTCGTTGACACGCGCCATGGAGACTTTGGCTGGATTAAGAAGAGGTCAGATGCTTTCCAGTTGACTCGCAATGGCTGGTAGCGCGCCTTGAATTATAGCAGGCACCATATAAAAGACGGTGTGAAGCTGGTCTCTCAAGATATCAAAGACTAAGGAGTATAGGTGTCAGTATGTTGGGAGGGGTAGGCGGCGACAGCACATACTTGTCATCGAAGAGAAGACGCGAGACGCAGTTAGCTCTTTGCCCATGATTATGGTCTGAACCCTCCATCAGTATATGGGAGGAATGCTCACGAGGTCGCACGACGTACATAGGTGGAGTAGCAAGCCATCATAGTGAACAATGGTATCACGAAGCTGGGTCGGATAAGCAACATTTCAAGCACCACGGGCGGAAGGCTCACTTGACGTTGTTGTTGATGAGTTCGAGGATCTTGAACTTCCAAATCCAGAGGAGTTCTACCTCTCGCTTCTCGCTGAGCCTTGCCTCCATCTTCTTCTCCCATCCGAATAGCTTGATCATACGGAGGACGTTCATGGCTTGTTTTCACTTCAATCAGTACTTGTACATGATGAACGCACGTATACTCACTTTCTGTTACAGTTTGAACTCGTGCGTCAGTCTTGCAAATAATTTATCCAGTCAGCAGCGCTCGAGACTAATCACGTCTAACAGCTCGCATACCTTTTCCATCTTTTCTGTCTGAACGGACTGAATCTTTTTTGCGACCAAACCAGGAAGTGGGAACATGATGACCATGACGGCAAGGCCGACGAAGGCGCTGGGGAGAGTGAGGCGGATTCAGACTGAGTATTATCAAAACTACGAACCTCCAATCCAAGATGTGGTACAAGAACCAGATACAGAAACCGATCTGCAAAGGGATATAAGGGACTGAAATTCCATCAATACCACATTTCGGCTCTGGTAGGCACTTCTAAAGGACTTACAAACCATCAAAAAGTCACGTCCCTCAATTATGTTGTTCAAATCAGTAGTGACGAGATTGTTGATCTTTCCAACGAGATTGTCTGCGCTTGACTGGGGTTTCTTAGCTTGAGCATCGGCGGCATCAGTTTTGACCTTAGCCTTTTGTTTCCCTTTGGCGGTAGACGAAGCTGTGGTACTCGCGGAGCTCGATTGGACGTCATCGACGCTGCTTTCACGGCTACCCTCAACGACTGTATTTGATTCTGCGATGGAGGCACTATCCGGTGTAGAGATGGCAGAGTCGGAGCCTTTACCATTGTCGGGAAGCTCAGCCTTCATACGGATGCGAAGGGAATGCTCGAAGACCAATTGTGTGATGATACACTCCGTGCGGACGATAGTTCGAGTCTGAGGATAATTGAGCACGAAGAGGCACAACGAGCGAGTAGGGTAGAGACTCACAGTGAAGAAGATGTACCACTGGAAGATGACGGAACCTAAGAACTGCCCGATAAAGATCCATGCGACCCAGACCCATGGGCGAATGACGGCTCCCTCGCCACCGTTCTCCAGATACCTATGTTTCGCGTCGTCAGTTGAGACACGGCGGGACAAATGCATATCTAGCGTACAGGAGAAGGTAGTTGATGCCGATTGGGGCAGCGAGTGTCGAGATACCCTTAGAAAAGGTACGTTAAATGGAAGCAATTTGAATCGGGCTGGGACGTACCCGAAGAGTTATCAAAACCACCAAGACACTATACTCCGTTGCTGCATCCCAACTTCAGAACTGACACTCCTTATCAAGTGAGGCACTTACCGAACACTCTCATGAGGCTGAAGAAGATATGTCGTTTCTTCCCATGCCTGAACACGTCTAGATGCTATCCATAGGAGCAAGTTGATTACATAGTTGCTTCGGAATGCCCAAAGAACACGTACGCGAAAGCCTTGTTTTGTCAAGTTCCGAGAGTAATCGTAATCAGCAAGGGGCGGGAGCTTGTCATGCGACAGGTGAGGCATGTGTTGTGCCATGAAGACGATAGGATCCAGCCAAAGGTACAGAGACATGGACAACCATGACGCTGTTTGCTCAGGATGAGGAAACTCGGACGGGTTCTAAGGTCGCATTAGTTTGGAGGAATTCCAATCAAATCACTGGGACATACCGCCGGGTCAACGGGGATATACTGGCTCGGGACGACGACAGGAAATAAGACACTAATCGTTGCAAGGACAGCAACTTTGGCCCAAAGTAGCTGACCCTCATGTAAGTCCTCGGGTTTCTTATCGAAGGTCAGCAGGGGGTAGAGATCTCGGTATATGTACGCCGAGAAAAGCACGAGAAGCACAGCTGCAAGATGCTGGGATGCGAGCCTACTATGCTTGAACTTTGTGGTGACTGAGACCAGGCCAAGCAAAGATGAGTATGCCTGCAAAATACAATGAGTATTGGGATTCCGTTGATCCCTATCCACGTACAGAAGTCGCGATAATTGCAAGTTGTGGCCACTCGGCATGGACCAGTGTTGATAGATTGCCTCGTAGGGTGGTTTCACTATCATGTGCTTCCAAAGGAGTGGCAATAGCAAGTCCCAAGAATACTAAACAACCGATGAACCTGGCCAGCTTGAAGCCATAAATAACAGGACCTCCGAGCTGTGCAATAAGTGGCTGGTCGACATAACTCAAATCGGGACTTTCTTCTGTAGTTGCTGGCGGGTCTTGCTTTGATCGGGGCACAAGACGCGACAAGCTTCCTCTGAGAAGTTGTCCAGGATAGGAAAGGTAAATAGAGCGTAGGAGAAGAATGACACCCGATGCACCGGCGGCGTAGAATGGAAGCACAAGGGAATTGGTCCATATCCTGAGGAACGTCGTCCTGGTTATCCTGAGCAGCACTGGTAGAGGATTGGGAAGGGCAGCTTACGCATTCTCGGGGTGTATCTCGGGCAGAAGTGCACTGTTTGCGCGTAGGACAACCTGCCACGAACTTGGGTCATTGAACTGAGCCCACAAGGACATTTTGGCGAAACGAAACAGCCCCGTTACGCGCCCTTTTAACAAAGGTTTTGTCGGACTAGGTGGTACAGGGTATCTCAGTGGAAAAAGAGGGCTACCCAATCCGTACTTATATTACTGAAGAGACACAGTCACATACGTCGTCCCTTGAGAGCGTTCCACATGGAACATGGCTTCCGGCCCCGTGATTATGATTCGTCGCGGTCACTAGTGTCACACACGTTACGCTCTACACTAAATCACGCGTGGCTGTTCAGTGTTATCGCAGAACATTGTTAAGTTACTAAGTTTACTCCGGGACGATTTCCGTGCGTTCAGTCTAATCGAGGCATCCTGTCCGCTACGACGGAAATGTTCATCGCAAGAACAGAGGTGATATATGCTAGGTTGATGCAAAGTGAGAGCAAAGCCATTAAGATCGTAAGAGCTGATGAGTGACGCTGAGTCATGATGAAGATGGGGGTCACTATCCGAGGTCTTGGCCCCTGTTATTAACACTGTTAAACCCACCGGGGTGAGTCCGAATAGCTCAGTAAAGGCAGTGGCAGGTAATTTGCCAAATGAATGATCAACACTCCCAATCACAAAAGCCGTAAGACCAATGATGCTTCTCTGGAGTTGGGGATAGTATATGGAGAATGAAGGAAGCGAAATACCGCATGAGCAATCTCATCTTACGGGTCACTGCTACGATTTTTTGTGTTCTTCAGCGCAACTCAGTACAAGCAAGAGAGAATGAGGCATGAAACGACCTCTTCACCAGAATGATCTGAATCGGTCCCAGGTAAAACTCCACTGAGCCGATAATGACCACGTCACTAAGGACTTCAGTTGCAGACAACGATTTGAAGGAGATAGAAGGGGGCAAATATATGTATATTACTATCTGTGGTCCCAATAAGGGTGGTGACTGACCGCAGCGCGAAAAGCTGTGTTGTGCCTGGTTGGGGTCAAACGGTGAATACTCTAGACAACGGAACCCTCTTACAGTGAATAGTACTCACATCTTCACGGCAAAGGCTGATACTGCCAACTTATCGACGTCGCGAAAACCAGGCGCACCGATTCCGGAAACTAGAGAAAGGCAGTCAGGTGCTGGCGCCGTGATGCGCGTGAAATATCATGCGAACCAAACTGAACGATACTCAGGAGTAGCTGTTATACGGCTCAAGTACTGCTTAGTCCGTCGAAGTTGGACGGACTCACCGCCACGGTGACGAGGGCTCGATTGGCCTGTTGGCTCGCGTGCTGTTTGCTGGGGCTTCATTGCACTTGGAGTCGCTTGCCATCGCGCTCATTCTAGAGCCTCCTAAGAGAGCAATACGAGTGGCTACACACGTGGAAGGTATCCGACCGTCTAATCGAAATAGTTTCGTTAAGTACATGATGGTCTATTCGAAGGGCCGTTTTGGACGTCATGATTCGGGCCTATCAGGGTGACTCCTGAAAGTGGTTTATGGCTCGGAATCGATATGAATGGTTGGCAAGGTCGGTAGTTGGATGCTACTCGACTGGAAGCCAAGACCACGCCACGCACTCCGCATTGGTTTCCTCGCATTCAATCTGCAGGCCCAGCAAGTCAGCATATCATTGGAAGAAAATAAATCACAGAGGACATACACTCCCAATATAGAATTGACATAGGCTGCAGGGATAACACATCAGGACCATAACGAAGACAAATTCAGCGTAACTCACAGGGACCCATTACTATGATGGGGGTCACTATCGTTGGGTCAGGCCCTTGTTTACACCACTGGCGTGCAAAACTCAGAACCGCGACATTCACGAGTACATCGAAGAATCGAAGAACGTACAACTACTAACACGCCCAGAGCGACGGACCTAAGTCAACGTTAGATTAGTCATCTCGAGTTGGTGTGGAAGTACCATGTGAGTAGTCCCATGTTAATGGTCACGGTGATTATTCGCTGAATTTGGTTCTGTGTTCTTGAAAACAATATCAGTCTAGAAAATCGCGGGGAGATACAGCTGAGGTACACCAACCTTCGAACACCAGCGCGAGGTCGTAAGTAGTAATATACTGAAACGGTGATGAGCGCGTCGCAGGATACACACAGTGCTGCCGTCGCGCCGGTTAGCTGCGAATGCAGAAAGAGGAGTGAGAGTCATGGGAAGCATCACTGGCGTGATGAGGGGGACAAACCGCAGTGCGCAAGGAGATATTGTCACTGGTTGGTATTGTTTCAGCACAGGTTTTCTGCATCCCGCGTAATAGTGCTCACTCCGAGATACCGAAAGTCGATACTGTGAATCAGACTGTGGGTGAATAGAGTTTGAGATACGAAGGAGTGTTGGTAGCTTACCCATGCCAGTAACTTGACGCAGCAGCTCAAATGGATGTCACTCGGCGCGGAGAAGTAAATAGTCCACGCACCAACTTGAACTGAGCTCATAAGTATCTAGGCCGTGCGATAAATGTCTTGATCGCTGTCGATTTGCAGACTTAACTCACTATGGCAATGGTAAGCACTCTGTTTTTTCCGCTCACTGGAATTGACACTGATCAGCATAGCTCCTTTTCTCAGTCAAATCCTCATCCTCACTTATCCATAGTCGAGATCCGTAGAAGCTTCGGAGTAGTCAGTTGGTTTCGGCTGCAAATGTGCTTGTGACAAAATGACTTGTACCATTGCACAACAAATGGTATAAAAAACTTGGTAGGTTAAACAAGAATTTCCAGAATCAGTCGAACATTCGATGACTGTGAAGGAGAACTGACCTCCGCAGTGAGAACTATCTTTCGCTGGCTTCAGATGATTCATGTCAACGGTATGGCGATAGCACTCACTGTAGTCCGCCTCCAATAGCGATAAGCAGGCCAGCTTCGACATGCCAGAAGATAAAGGGCCGAAAACACACCAATATATAGAACTATAATCAATCGTGGTTGCACGCCGATACGTGGCTAAATACCACCATTCGCCTGCGACCAAACAATAAAGTTGAAGGGTGGTTGCTACCCTATACCGTGTCAAGCTGAAATTACTCTGACTTGTACCATCGAAGCTCACCACATCGCCATGACCTGATAGCACTGTAGATCAATATGATGTAGAGTAGTGCCCTGAGAATGCGCACCAGATATTTCTGAAACCACTTGTCATGCGGAAAGGCGCGAAAGTAATAGTAATACTGGCAGAGCGAGACGCCGTACATGCTAACAAGACAACGTATCAACAATATATGTCTTGCGCCGCAACGGAACAGAGATTACCTCAATGCCAATGTCAAGCCTGTCCAGTGTCACAAGATATAATGCTTTCCACGATGCCAAGGGAAGGGGAGTCACCTACCAATGAATAGAGATAATTGGGTCTCTGAAAAGGGCTGGGCCGCCATGACAGTTCGGTCGTGACTAGTGTTAACGTGCAGTGACTCGGTCGTCCAATGGGTGGCGCGGTGGAAGCAAGAGAATGGATTTCTAGTCCAATCTCTTATGGAGTAATATCGCTTCCGCGTGATGAGAAACAGCAATCTCAAGCCAGAGGGCTGGAGCTTCTGGTGTCCCAGTAGCAGTCGTTCAAGCTGCTAGTGTGAGGGAAGGAAGTTATAAAAGACCGACCGTCGGCGAAGTACATACTTGTTTACATACCACCAACCGACGGAATCCAGCCTGAGGGCAGCTCATGACACCAACTTTTCCTTCACGCTCCTCGTCATCTTTACCAACTTGGGTATATTCCAAATGGCGAGTGCTGACCTATATGCTACAGGCTGCTTGTCACTGGTGGAAACATCTTCGGTGGCCCTTCCGCTTGGTTGGTGCACGTGGGTGCCATGCCCGCGGTGGTACCGGTGCCCAGCTTAAACAGAAACGACGA
>KN839837.1:1629170-1680862 GCA_000827185.1 Hydnomerulius pinastri MD-312
TTGGCGGAGCTGTTAGGGTCCAACCAGCGTTCAGGGATTAACTCGTCGTGATCGGGGAAGACCTCGGGGTCGTGTAGAGAGTTGTAGAACGAAGGAATCACCATGCTGCCAGCTGGTACGGTGTAATCGCCCGAGATTGGGAACGCTTTGGTGGTCTTATAGGGCACCTGGGGCTCAAGGGTCAGAAGGCGCGATACAATTGAAACGGAGGAAATATACCATGGTCACTGGGGGTTTGACGCGCATGCTTTCCTTGACAAATGCCTTCAAGTAGGGCATGTCCTCAAGCATTTCCAAAGTCATGGGCTTGTCAATGTCGTTGGCCCGAACGCGATACTGCTCTTCACGGATCTTGGCCAGAATATCAGGGTGGTCTGCCAAGTGCTGGAACCCGTAAATCAGGCCACTGCTCATGGCATCCTGGGACGCAAACAAGAACGAGAAGACGACCATAGCCATCTCGCGATCGCTGAAGTCCTTGCGGCCGTTATAACCGGGAGCCTGCATCTCCTTTACCCACTCATCAAGCATGCACACGGGCTCGGCGCCTTCTGCGATAGCAATTTTAGCCCTCGACGCAGCAAGCTCAAGCCATTTGAAGGCTGCCTTGCGGGCTTGTATGGCTCTGTAGACTTTGGTTCCAGGGATGGCGAGGGGGAAGTTGACGAGCTCGAGAGCTTGGGTGATGTCCCAGTACTTGTCGCTGATCTCGACAGCACCGTGTTCGGGGATGTGGTCACCGCAGAAGACGCGGAGCGACGTGTGCATGTTCAGGTTACGCGCGGTCATCATGATTGATTGCGGTGAAGGATCCTTAGCGGCAGTTGCGAGCCATTCGTTAAAGTGTTTGCGGGTGATCGAGTCCTGGATACCGATATAGATGCTGAACAGTAATGAGTTAGACCCCAAAAAATTGGTGCTATGCATCTAAGAAAATCATACCTGAGAGCCTTGCGGGTAAAAAGAGTGTTCAAGACTTTACGGAATTGTATGTGGGATTTGCCAGTGAGGAATACCCTGCAAGAGGAATGGGAGTTACATCAGAGGCTCAGTACTGAGCAAAAGCAACCAACCAGTTATCGGGCATCAAAATTTGCTTTGCAGAGTGCACCAGGCAGGGTTCAGCGTAAGTTGGGGAGTTCAAGATTTTACGCGAGAACTCGTTTGACGAGGCCATTACGATAAATCTAGATGCGAGGTTGTATTAGGACAACCGCCACGCCTTGTGAGACCAACTTACATGTTGAAGACGCTGATAGCGCTGAGTGCACCTGAATTCCATTGGGCCATATAGCCCTCCATGGTGGGCTTCATAGAGTCAGCGAACTTTCCTATGATTGGAATGGTCCAGGTAGCGCCAGGGAGATGCTTCTTCTTGTATCTGTACACGGTCTGCTCGAGAACGAGGAGCGCGCCGACTATGGCTGCGGTAGTGTATAACCATGTTGCTGGTTCGGAAGTCACGGATGCTAAGAACGAAGGAATAGGAATGTCAACCAAAGCGTTGGACGTCGAGGATGGCATTGCCACCTCGGACGAGTAGTGGCGAAGGAAAGACGCCATTAATGAACGATGAAAGCTTGCTCACGATAGGAGCAGAAAGCAGTCCAAGGTGCAAGTTGGAAACAACCCCCAGCAATTGCCCAGCAAGCTGAAGAAAAATACTCGCCAAACGCTCTGATTGGCTGAACAAATTGTAAAAATCAGTCGATGATAGTTAGTGATAGCCGAGCAATCAGTTACATATTATGATCGCCTAATCGTACCTTTCTGACAAACACCAACTTGACTCATCATGCAAGACTTGTCAGTGTGCAAGACATCTTGCAGGTACTTGATAACTTAGTTGCACCACCGCGAGTTCAGATAGGCCCATCATCGAGGCAGCCGGGACCTAAGTGCAGTAAGTAGAAGGCTATCCGATCGACTTGAATTTGAATTTGATCGATCCAACTTCTGGCGCCACACACTTAAGTTATAAGCTATAAGGGCCCAAGGTAAGGTGGCAGCACGGCGCTCATGAACTTTGATGAAGGCTCCCGGCCTACTCAAGTCTCTAGGAACTAAGCACATAATAGGGACGTGACAGAGTCAAAGCGATTGGGGGATCTATTACCTGGACGTATAGACGTGATTGCAAGGTTCAAGGGGAATGGTAGGCCAGAGTTCCAGGAGAGTAGAAAAGAATGAATGAATGTGAGCAACAAAGATTGTCAGTGTCAAAGTGTGCCCATGAAAGGTCCATGATTAATGTACTGCTGTCTACAAGTCTAACTCGATTGTCTCCCCCCTCCGCCCCGCGCCTGAATACCAATTACCAAACCCTCACCAAATAGTCCAAGCTCTACTGCAACGAATGGACCGCGTTGCGGTTACCTACTACACAGCACACTACACAGCACCGGAATGTTCATCTGGTGCCTCTGAGGAACCCAAACTATCCATGGGACCTGTGACATGAATAGTTGGTAATGTCGGGAGCCGGATAGTAGACGAGGGGACATCGCTCTTGCCCCTTGGCTTCCTCGCATTGAGTCTGTACAATTCGTGAGCGCTCCACTAAAAATGAACAAGCGGGATAAACGCACACCCCGAGTATAGAGTTTACATACGCTGTGCGTCCAAACGACAATGGGTAAGAGTCGAAAACTCGCCACCGTGAAAGCAGAACTTACACTGAGCGATGATCATCACCGGCGTCAATACAGTTGGATGCCCATGCTGAATGAGCCACTAAGCAAAGCATCTAATCAGTATACCGGGTGGAAAGTGAGTGAACGTACATCTAGCACTGTTACGAGGGCTACGGTGCTAATGTAGTTGTCGAGAGGACCAAATTAACTCGATCCTTGAGGAGTTGATCATAAATACCTCGTCAAAGCACCCATATGGATTGTCACCGCAGTGATTTGCTGAACACGTGTCTCCATTCTGTAGATTTTCGTTAGTCCTGAGGTCGAGTTGCTTGGATCACAATGCCATCTTCACCTCCTAACCTCTGAGCGGCCGGGACGAAGGTAGAAATATACTGATGAAGTGATGAGAAGATCGCAGGCGAGGCCTAGGAAGCCGTATAATCCTGTAAACTGGGAGTGAAGATGATCAATAACGACACGGAGCTCGCGAGTCCAGGAGCTAGTAGCGAGTACGGACCGGCAACTCAATTACGGTTGATTGTGGGGTCCTATCAAAGTATCAGAGCCACGATCGCTCTGTGGGGTACTTGAGCAGGACTCACTTCCAGAATCCTGAGACTAGACGCCTTCCTGTCAGAGAACCTACAAGGGAAACGATCTTGAATCACGCACTCATTCCGAATACTAGCATCGCAAGGAATCAGTGAGTGTGATCGCACGCGAGGTAGGTAAAAGAAAGGCTCACAAAATTGCGAGAAGCTCAGAAGCCACTGCAGGAAGTGAGCTGCGCAACACTTCACTCGGCAAACAAACCTACCACTAGACCCGTGATGATTTTGTTCCTCTCGCTTACTGCCATGCACTATTAAGCAGCGATGGAAGCTCAAAGCTACATTAAAACTCACTTATCCATAATCGATGACCGTAGAAACTTGTCCACGTGAGCTTACATTCACAGTGTTCCGCTAAAAATTCAGACCGACCTTTGCACAACGAATGGGATGATGATCTACAGATGATCGACTCATTATAGGACGCGTGCAGGTCATCGGGGTGAACGTACCGAGAGCGAGAGATTTGACTGTGAGATGAGTCGTTAGGGGGACTGATAACTGAACGGTAGATGCTCACTCACCGTTAATTCCCTAGGTTTATTTGGTTACAGGGGGACTAGAAATCAGTGACTAACCACGGACCATGGCATAGCACGCAACGGTGATGCATGATGAGATGCTACAAGATACCACCACTCAATAGCGATCATCGAGTAAATTTGTAACGAGCTCATCACGCTGTACTAGAGATGAGCTATTCCATCGCTCCCAGAACTTCGGGGTTCTACTTACAGTACTAATAACACCTATGCATCAGAATGCAATGAGCCGACTCCCGTCTCTTTTCAGGGAAGGTGACGCACCAGGTACTTTTGCACCCATCTGTCCTGCGGAAAGGCACGAAAATAATTGTAGTATTGGCATAGCGAAGCACCGTACATACTGTTTCCATATGGTCAGTCAGACTGCAACAGAAAAAATCTCATGGAATAACATACAGCAAGGCAACGGCCAATCCTGTTCGAGCCAAAATCACGACAAGATCAATCCATCAGTAAAACGTGACTGGTAGACTTTAAAGTGGATTTGAATCCTCACCGACAAAGCCTGATATTTCTTCCTGCTGTATGAGGGAGGTTCCCATGCTCGTAGGTGCTTTTGGTCTGATCTTTGGATGAATGAAGAGAATAAGGTGAAACGAAATAAGCAGGCCCCTCACAATTCTAGCTCTTGCCTGCACGAGGCCCCGTGGGATCATGCGCGATCCTGCATGAGAGCACTCTGTCGCTCAGATGAGGTAAAGATTGCTATGGTTGTCTGCGATATTCTTGGTAGAGCCTTTTGAGGTCAAATGACATTTCCGGTTCCTCCAATAGGCTGCGAACTTGGGTAGCCTCAGTCGCTAGACCGAAAGATAGGCGCGTAACCTAAGTGCTATGTAGGATGCTACTGAGGGTAAACCTGGGTAATCGTTCAACACAATTCAATCCCTTACATGGTATTAGGACTGCTTACCTGACAGGGTGAGAATTAGGGCTCGCTAATGTCAGGGCCAGATGAAGAATAAGGTTTCGTGATCTCGAGGTGTGTAAGTACAGCGAAGCAATATTTGGTGATCTAGGAGTTTGTACTCACGCTGCGCGACTTCTGGCTTCACACATTTCTTCGCCACACATTGCAGATATGATACTCCTGCATGATGTCCTGTCAGCATCTGATCGGCGAGTACTCTCATGAGCCTGCGCGTTTTGATATAAGTAGAAAAAAAATCTATTTTCAGAGGGAGTCGAGCACGTAGGCGATATTAGTGATCTACATATCTTTATGGCCAAGACTTCGAGCGAGGTCATATTCGGCTATCATAAGAAAAGGGCAGCGACTGCGACTGTCAATGTCGCGCCAAGCACACCCTGAACACTAGCCCTGATACCAACGCCAGCTCCAGTGCTGCCTTTACCCCCCTGAGACGACGCAGTCAAGTTCACTGGGGCAGGTGCATCGCCAGCGTTCAGTGACATGTTTACACCCTGTCCAACAAAGGTTGGCCCACTTCCGGTTCCAGTGCTGTTGATGTTGGGCGCGAGGTACGGTACGTAGTAGTCAGGGTTCAAAGGCCCCGCAATGGTGCCGGTAAGGTTCGTCAGGGGAAGAGAATCGGTGGTAAGGTTGTTATTCTTGTACGATGTCGTAGATGCGACAAAGGAAAAGACATCTAATACGGTAAATACGTTAATAATAGCAGGAGGAAGTCACGGAGGAACTTACTGGCGAGGGTCTTGTTAGTGTCCTGTCGGCCAAGGTTGCCGAGATCCCAGTTGTTTTCGACAGTGGAAAGGCTATCGAAAGAGAGTTTGAATCACACGACAAGGACACTCCAACAGAACATCGATGATACTTACGTTGAGTAGTGGGTGTAGAAAGTATCATCCGTTGTATTCCAGAGCTTTTCGGGAATTACACCTCCCACCAGGAGAGTGTATACCTGGTTGTTGATGGTGTAAGTTTCGTTCCTGCACAGCAAGTTCATCAACCAGGACATCGTCATCAAATAAATCGCGTACTCGTCGAATGTAATCAAGATCAGCGTCTTGTCACTGTTGAAGTTCTTGTCCTGCAGCAGTGGCAGCAGCCAGAAGTTGAGCCAGTCACCGGCGTACGCGATGGTGGTGTCATGAGCGTCACTGTATATAATTTTAGCATGAGGTGTTTAAAAAGTGCATGTTCACTCACTTTCGGAGGTTAGGCGTGACAAAGATCCACTGAGAAAGTGAGTTGTTGCCAACCTGAGCGACAGAAAGACGGTCATGAAAGCAAGTAAATCAGAATTGGTAAATCACGTACATCGACAGCAAAGTCGTTGAAGTTCCGGATACGTGCAGCACGAGTCGTGTTCAAGCCAACCGAGTCGTAGATGACCAGCGGGTTGTGCTTGCGCGCGTAGTACGTGTATCCATCGGGGTTGGTGTAATTGTAGCCCGCGTACCCATCCGTTGGCATGTTCTCTTGGTACGATGACCAACTGATACTCTTCTCCTCCAGCAAGTCAACGATCGTTGAAACATTGCTAGGCACATGGACGAGCGAGTCGTCGGGAAGTCCCCAGAAGTCGCCTCCACCCGCTGCGAGATAGTTTGGCTCACTAGGGTGGGTAACACCATAATAGCTGGTCAATGTGATACCCTGAGAAGAGAGGTTCTGGAAGACCGCCTGCGTAGCAGCTTGGGCGAAGTCGGTATTTTCAAGCCAGATCTGAATGAAGCGGTCGAAAACCTTCCCCGGTACGTCGGGGGTGTTGGTGATAGTGCTGTTGGAGCTCCCGACGTAGAAAGGAGATTGCGACGTTGGCCTGCAAGACAATGTCAGCCTACAATACAGTGGAGATACCTGGAAGTTTACTTGCGCAGGGGCGGGGGCAGTGAAAGTAGAGGCGATCGCAGCAAAAGCGGTCCTAGAGACTGCGCTGAGAACTATCGCTGACTTGAGCGACATGGTATGTAGGTTCGTGAAGGAAATCTCAACACCAAGAGAAATTTACGAGAGTCAAGGGCCTCTGTGCCGAAATTCTCGTGCAGGGTTCTTATGGTGCCTCCCCGTGATAGCACGTAGAGTTTGATAGTAGGAACCGCCAACTGGTCCTGAATCCATAGCGCAGGTTTTGAGATTCTCAACGAACGTTGCGGGCCTCGGTGAAATTTGGGAATGATAGGGCACTTTCGCCAGGCCAAGGACAAGAGGTGCGTCTTCACGTGCCCACCGCGACCACCTGAATCCCCTGCACGTTCGTTACGTTTGAAGGTTGTTCAACATCAACTGTCATTTAACCCGCCAACGATCCCCGAACTGCCAGTCACATACGATCATATGAGGCCCAAAGACATTCTTGAACCTGATGAACCCGCAATATTTGTGATCTTCCATAACTCTGCTTAGGGAACGCAGGGATTCAGAGGCGTGGATTCCTAACAGTTGTTTTGTTCCTGGCAATATTATTGTTCCCCAAAAACCTTCCAGCAAGTCCAAGGCACGCAACATCGATGAAGTTGTCCTCGGCCAACCATTAACTCGGGCACACACGAGTCCTCGGGGCCCCAGGCTCCGCGTCGCATCAGAACAGTTGCGTTATGGATCCGACAGGTGATGCGCGCCCCTATTTGTAATGTACAAGGCAAGGTCATAGACCTTACACCCCTTGGGACTTGGTCAGAGAAGTTAATCAACGTAGAATCCGCCTTCGAGCCACGTACGTATTAGTGCTTTTAGTTCAATGGATAGCTTGAAACTAGCCTACCTCCTGCCATACCCCATAGGCAAGAAAGGGTCAGCTGGATTTGTTAGCATCATGACTTGCCACAACCGGTGAGGCTGGGCTTGTAGTGTGCCAAGCTAGACCCTCCGAGCCTCATCGATTTGATGATGCCCCAAAGATATGCTTTAAGATTCTACCTCCGAGGCGCAAGGTTTGGCCGTAATAAGCTCGGCGACTCATCCGTGTTTGGCAGGAAACGCCGATAGATCTGATTCACAGGAGCAGTAACACCGCACCGATCATGATCGGCTTACCCCAGGAAACCCCAGGTCGAAAGTGGCTTGTCCGAAGGTATGCAAGTACTAGTGCTGTTGAAGGATGATGACGTACCACCTGAGCCAGATGATCTCACCTTGATTCCTTAACTCCTTCACTGACATTGGCGAATCCGCTACATTGGTTCTCCGTGTGATCGTCGCCGTCATCATAGTGTATCACGCGCCAATGAAGTGCAGGTACATCGCTTTGTCTGTCCAGTAATATTCAATAACAGACTGGAATCCACTCCCATCCCTACAACAAAGCAGCGCTAGCAAAGACGGCACCAATGACTGCAGTCAAAAGGCTGTTCTGAGCAAAGCCGCCAAGCGCTCCACTAGTAGGCTTCGCCATCGCCGTCAAGTTTACTGGCGCTGGTGCGTCAGCAGCGTTGAGGGTCATGTTCGTTCCGTTCGCAATGAACGTTGTTCCATTTCCTCCACCCGTCGCAGAAACGTCAGGCGCGAGGTACGGGACCCAGTACTCGGGGTTCAAGGGTCCAGGAATGGTCGTGGTGAGGTTGAGCAGGGGAAGGTTGGTGGAAGCTGCGGTGAGGTCATTGTTTTGGTAACCGGTAGACTCTGCGACAAATTTGAAAACGTCTTGAAAGATGGAGGTCAATAATATCTTTGCAAGATGAGTATAGATCGCGTACTAGCAACAGTTTTGTTAGTATCTTGACGTCCAAGGTTTCCGAGGTTCCAGTTGGCTTCGACGGTGGAGAGCCTTCAGAATGTTAGTATCGTTGCGGAAAGAAGTAGGATTGAGAAGATCGATGCTCACGTGGAATAGTGGGTGTAGAATGTGTCATCGGTGGTGTTCTTCAAGTTGGCTGGGATGACACCACCGAGAAGGACCGTGTACACCTGGTTGTTGATTGCGTAGGTCTCATTCCTAAGTCAAATTTGGTCAGTCGGAATTCGCTGATGGTAGATCCAAGCTCACTCACTCGTCGAAGGTCAACAGAATGAGTGTCCTGGGAGTGTTGAAGTTGGGGTCTTCAAGCAAGGGCACGAGCCAGTAGGAAAGCCAATCTGCTGCGTATGCAACATCGGTATCGTGTCCATCGCTAAACCGGCATCAGCTGCGTTTTCTGTGTTGCATGAGAATGGAGTACGCACTTTCTGAGGTTAGGGGTGATGAAGACCCATTGGGGAATCGTGTCGTTGCCAAGCTGAGTGAGAAAAGAATTAATACTGCTAGTTGGCCAATCTAAACTGATCGACTTACATCAACAGCAAAGTCATTGAAGTTTCGGATGCGGGCGGCACGCGTCGCATTTAAACCCACTGAGTTGTAGATAACCAGGGGGTTGTGCTTGCGAACATAGTACGTGTAACCATCAGCTGCGTTCGTGTAGTTGAAGCCACCATAACCATCAGTGGGCATGTTCTCCTGGTATTCTGCCCAGCTGATACTCTTCGCGTCAAGTAGGTCGACGACAGTTGACATATTGCTGGGAATGTTTTCCATGTTGTCATTATACAACCCCCAGAAGTCACCTCCGCCTGCAGCGAGGTAATTGGGTTCACTTGAGTGGGTCACGCCGTAGTAGGCGGGGAGGGTGATGCCCTGTGTGGAAAGGTTTTGGAAAACTTCTTGAGAAGCTGCACTGGCAAAGTCGGTGTTTTCCAACCAGATCTGGATGAATCGGTCAAAAACGGCACCCGTCACCGTAGGGGTGTTGGTGAGCGTTCCGTTAGACGCGCCGATGTAGAAAGGCGCCGTATCTGTCGGACTGTCAGGGGAATAGTAGGTCAGGTTGAAAGTCCACGAAAGGTATCAGACATGGAACTCACGCAGCAGCAGGGGAAGTGAACGATGGCGCCACCGCTGCAGAGGCGGTCTTGGCAAGAGCACCAAGCACAAGGACAGCGGGGATAGACATGATCAGGTCAAAGGACTCGAAATTTTGGACCACTGATAGTGCAGGGCGCAGGAAAGCAGCACATTTCTCCTGAGAGAACTTTTCCGGTATTTATGCTACGGACAGACTTTGCGGGACCTATTTTTGCAGAGAAATTATGCACCATTCCTTCTGCTCACCATTAAGACGGAGGTGGAGACCTGATGACTTCCAGCAGTGGGATTGGGCCTGTAGAACTTTCGTAATTGGACGGGACTGGGAATCGTGTATGTTTGTCGCGAGCACGTGATCGGGATCTGCATGGAGATTTTGCACGTTCGTTCTTTGCTGACCTTGCTGCCTTCTATCTTCCCCAAATGAAACCGGCATCTTCTCGGATCTGCCACCCCAACGCTCACAGGGATCATCAGAACGGTGAGGTGACTTTGATTTTAATAAGTAATAGAGAGGCTAGAGGTGCGTACGCATTGCAAGCCAGCTCTGGAACAGAGCTCGCCGAGAAATCATTATCGCTCGTGATAATCGACTTTGCGAACAGAACGAACGTGCGTCGCGGTACCTTGGCGCTATCGGACTGGTCACATGCGGAAGAAGCTCGTTGGACTCCCGACGTATCGCTTGATATGTCAACAGGCGCGAATCCTGAGAGTAAGTAGGCCAGAAACTTTACCCCCACCCGCATGATCTTTAATTCCATGCGGCCTTTAATCGATGATTCCGGCGTGCAAGGTACGTGACACAGGGCCATCTTACGCCTGCGTCCTTGTCAAACTGGCGCGAGGAAGTGCGTGAAGGTGACAGGTTGTAGAACTTGAAGGTGCTACCTCTGTGATTTAACTTGAAGTTACCCGTTCCAAGTGAGTCCACTAGTCCGTAAGAGCGATCTCTTCGCCTCGTGCTCTCGCGGTCTCTCTTGGAGGTTCTGTTACCGTTTTAACTTGACAGTAGCATATAATCAGCCGCTTCGTCGTTTAATGAGTTGGGCGGTAGGCCCGGCCTCTTACCAGGTCCAACCAAGTTCCGGTAAGTAATGGACGTATTATTTCACACCGAGGAAATGCGTTACTTGCCCCTTCCGAGCGACAGACCTTATATTGGGCAACCTGGGTTTCAGCTTACGGCTCAAGCAAATATGCCTAAATGCTTGTCATCATCATCTATTGACTCCCTTGATTAGTATCCTCAACGGTCGACTTATGAAGAAAAATTCACTAGGGATGTCAAAATGGCCGTGACTTTGAGACCCGCCTTGGCGATTGTTTTCGAGGTGCGGAGAACGTCGGGATATTCTCTGAGATTGTTCAAAATCTACTTAGCTCTTATCACTACACTTACCGGCACCATCACATTGCGAGAATCCGCGACAGCCTGATAGCTTCTGTGATTTTCCGATGGGGTTCTTCGACGACAAACTGGCGCATATGCATACTGGCGTTGGATATTGCAACCGACAACCAAATTTGAAGTGTAGCCTCCCCTAGGCAACGCGAAGGACGGGGGAAACAGAGGGAGACAGCCGTTCCTATCCTTCTAAGTTATAACTAAATGAGATTCCCCAACCTGATGGGCGAAATTAGCACTTTCGGCCGACACTCTTAACGTGTATTGTGGAAACCAAAAGGTCCACCTTCAGTGTCTTCGTTTAGTGTCATCCACACTCAGAGCGCTTTTGACATCATGGGTCGGACTGGTCACAGTTGGCAGGCCGATTTCTAGCGATCGCGATTACAGGTAGCTTGCTCGTGGGTCAGCTTGAAAGCTGCGCCCGGAGTAGGCTAACATGATCTTAGCTAGAATTGATAGTCGGAACCCCCCCCCCCCCAAGAAAGAAACCCGTCGTTCATAGTGATCTCAAGAGAGAGAGAGAATGGCCAATGGCTTGCTTGCATCCTGCCAGTGGACTCGTCGGGATTACTCGGCGAGTTCTGTAAGCACTTATCTTATCTGTACTTGTGGAGTTGGACACCGTGACTCGGCCTGACTCGGCCCAAGGTCAGGCAGGGTCAGGCACAGACTTCATCGCCGATGGACCCACTCCGAGTTTTCTGCCCAACCTTTTGATAAGATCGTGCCGGTTGTGTGCCAGCGAGCAGGCAGATAAAATGTCTTGGCTGAGGCGGGCTCGGAGTTTGACTAGCTGGTCAGTATAATGACACATTTTGGGCTGCTCCTCGTCCCAATCGTTGTGGCCCTCATCTTCGCCCTCTTTCGCTCTCGAGGTTCCCGAGCCTCGGTAGTGTGCGGCTCAGTCTTTCCACTGGACAAAAATCCCCAACCATCGCGTAAATCGCTTCTTCCTCTATATAACCCAGTGTTTACCGGGAAGCGAAGCAGCAGACGCTCGTTGCACTCAATGCCCTCACTGAGAGCCCCTTATGTTTGCATCAGCGCCTTCACGGGGTCTACCTTTGGAGGAAACCCTGCGATGATCGTCGCAGTCCCTCCTGGGAAGATTGCCGATGGAACCTATGACGCCGAATTCATGACGAAGATTGCGCTCAACTTTTTTATGCCCATCTTAGTGTTCGTCTCTCCTCCCGATCCAAACGGTGCGTTGCGCTCCTCTGCATCTCCTGGATCAGTGACTGACCAAACATTGTGATCGGTGGGTCTATGTTGATTATTTTTAGACCCCAATGTAAAGGACGATGAAAGGGATATCTTCGACGTTCGCTTCTTCGCAGGCACCTACTCGCCCATCATCTGTGGACATGGAATGTTCGCGACCACGAAAGCGATCTGCTCCAAGCTCCTACCCACTCTCAACTGGGACCCCTCCACTCGTGTCGTACGGTTCCGCACAGGGGCGGGAACCCTTGTATCTTCACGGATGGTACCTGGCCCAAACCCTTCCGCAGATGCATACGAGATTGACTTACCGGCGAATACGCTCGTAGAGGTCGATGCTGTGGAGCGTCTGCGCATCGCGACGGTTGTTGCTAGTGCAACTGGTAAGAGCCTAGAGGAGCTCGGGATAGAGTATGTAGCTTATGGAGGTGGCGCAATGGGGAAGTATGTGGTTATCGTGTTCAAGGAAGGGACAGAACTTGAAGGAATGGAAGTAGATGTGCCTGTTCTGGTGGGCTTTTTTTTTACACATCAGATTAGCGTGGGCGTCAGGTATTGACCGAGATTATCCCCCGGCACATCAAGGCTGGTACAGCTCCCTTCGTGTCGAACATCCTCACCACGCTTACGCCCAACAAACCTACCACTTTTGTCTCTCGGATGTTTGCACCCCTCAACGGAATCAGCGAGGATCAGGTTACGGGCTCTGCTCACACTATGCTCGTTCCGTACTGGTCGGCGCGCTTAGGAAAGCCAGACGGAGAGGAAATGTATGCAAGGCAGGTGAGCAGGAGAGGAGGTGATTTATGGGTGAGGTGGGAGAAAAATCCTGGGAAAGTGGTTATAAAGTCGAGGGCGGTGTACTTTGCAAAGGGAGAGTTGGAGATCTGAGACATTTCAGCTATCCAGAGGCCGGTTATTGGCTCACGAGTTTATCAACCTTGGGGGTGCGGCTGCATGGCATAATCAACGCGAAGCGCCTTTGTTCACGTGGATGACACCTCAGGTCTTTGTCAATCCAATTTAGACAAGCTGCAAATGCCGAGAGAGATTTGAAAGCATCGGAAGGATCATCACGAATTGCCTTGTGACAAATCAATCGATACTAGGTCACTATTCAGGCCGTGAAGACACATATGACAGTAAAATCAAACCCAACTTTACATCTTGCGGCGTTATAATGCTAGGGAAATCAGGAGTTCTCCCAGCGATTTGAAGAGCAAAACAAGCTCAGGGAAACCACGAGTCCCAGTCCTGTAAGGTCGTCAATAAGACAGTTGAACCGGGGGCATAGGAAGGCCGATCACCGTTCAATGCTCCCTCACATTGGCCCAGTTACCGGAGATCCTACGACACGCTGTCCAAAACCTAGAGCTGCCGCCCACCCAATCGATAGCAGTAGATTCACGCCCGTGGGTGCAAGAGGCGTAAATGGCTCAAATTGACCGCACAGGCATACCTCGACCGGCCACAAACAGTGGACATACCACGGCGGCCTATACTGAGGTAGAGCATGGTCGTGTAATTTCGTGCGGGAGTGGAGCAAAGGCTAGGTTTCTATCGACGAATCAGCGGTATTTTGGGACGAGCCATCAGTAGCTTCTCTGGAGCAGTGACTAGGATAGTCAGGCATTCCTCGATGTCCTACTAAAACTGTCGAAGGGGGAGCAACGGCTCATGACCACGGTGGCAATGACATCCTGCCGATTCTGAAGCAGCATGGTCGAGGCAGCTGGGTGCAGGATCACGAGTGCTCCAGCCCTCAGAAAGGGGAAGCTGAGTGGGAACAGCAGATATGCCTCTCCTATCCATCAATCTGCTCCTTGAGCGGATTTGATGCTATATCACCATTTGAGGCGACGCCACCTGACATCCTCCCGTAAAGGGCTGCACAAGAACGTTAACTTGACCTTGTACCAACATGGGTAAGTAAGGTGGAAAAGGCCGAGTGCATATGTCAAAAACCGCCACAGAACATGAAGATGGAAAGTTCATTCGGTCACTCCTGTCATGTGGTTGTGTTTTTTTTTTCATAAGCGCCGAAACAAGAAAAGGGTTCGAGGAGACCTGGGTGAAGGGGACACTCACCGATAGCTGCTACTACTTATCTTTATTTGCCTCATAAGAGTTGGTACAGGAAAAGATGGTCGTTGTGATATCATCATTGTGCAGGTACTCTTGTGAAACACCTGCTTGACATAAGGTTTGCTTCCGAATGAGAAACCACGTGTCTATAATGGTTCGTGCGACTCGTGACCAGGGGGATAAAATTACTCACCGCAAGCCTTTCCCTAAAATCGATCTAACGAACTCACAGAGTCACAGCTCATTGTCAGTGACAGAGGCGCCGGTACACCTCCTGTTGATAAATACCACCGCTTTATAACAGCTGGAGTCTCGACGACTCCCAGGAAGGTGGATGGAATAGTTGGCATTCCAGTGAGCCATGGTAAATCCGGTAACAGTCCCCTCGAAGTCGATCATCGTTAACATGGAAGCTACTCGTAGGTTTTTGTCAACGACAAGAAATTTGCATGGTGCGCTGAGCTTCCCAGGCGGATACCGCATCTCCGGTCGCTTGCTGATGGATTTTTAGCGAGTCATGCATTAAAGGACATCGATCTTCATCTTGCCACCACACCGAACGGCCCTTGTTTGAGGTCAAGAAGAAGGGCCGCCCTGTTTCCCAGTGTCCCAAGTGCCGCGAGCTGAGACAAGCAAAGCGCGTGCATTCCAAGTGCACCTGTGCTCCACAGCAGGCTGCCGCTGACAAGGTCCCCATACCTGCAGCGCGCCCAGACAGGAAACGTATGTGTGCCGTCAGATAGTAGACTTTACAAGAAAATTGATCCAACCATCCCCCAGCACGTCGTTTCATGCCCAGCGTGCCTTCTCTGCCCAATGGAATTTCAGATGCTCTGCAGTCTAATGACGTGCTCATTCCACCGAACTCAAGACAGCGGGGTAAGTTTTTGAATGGACTGAGCCGGCCAACGCTAATATCTTAACTGCAGTCGATTCACTTCTGAACCCGTGTCACTGTAAAAGTGTTCGGCAATGTAACTGCAGATCAGCAAATGTTGCCGAGTCCAGCTCTTGCCACGAGAGACCTCCGCATCTTGGACTGAAAACGCTAGCGGATGCCGCGGCCATGTTCCGTGAACAACCGATCCGGAAAGCTTCGAATCCGTGCTCTTCGGAATCATTCCCAAGTTCTTGCTGCGCGGATAAGAGAACCCCGCGACATATCCCAACGCTTCCCTACAACCTGAACCTACCTCCAATCCTTAATGGATCTAATACATCCTTCAGATCAGTTCCAGATTTCTCAGTCATGCCGCCCCTCAGTACCATTAAATCCATAGCAGGTTCTGGATGTACATGCGGTCTTAGATGTGCCTGTCCAGGATGTGTCGAGCATCGTGGCCCAGAACATGCGCTGAAGGAACACAACGCCTGCGGAGAGGGATGTGGGCACTGTGTAGATCACGCCGCTGGCATTGAGCTACCTGGTCAAGATCTCTCGAGCAGCGGAGGCAGCCTAGTTGATATTTTCTTCGCACGTGCAGCTTCGCTTCCCAATCCACCAACCATCCGAAGGTCTGGTATGGATCCAGGGAACGTCACCGTGTACCCCAGTGAGCTGTTCTCAGGCTCGTCAAGGGATGTTGAAGAGCGCGGAGTTGCATTTGGGCTGGTGAAGATCCCGAAGCTGGAATGCTGTGGTGGTCAGTGCGGTTGTCCTTCCGATGGATGTCAGTGCGGACAGTCCTGTAATGGTTGTTGCGGCAATCACCACGCTGTTAGTACGTAGGAAATTTGTATCCTTGGATCTTGGAACTTTGTCAAACTTACCATCCTTATCGCGCGGCTCCCATCAGGACAGACACGCGTTCCTGTCCCCTGATTCTATCGGCCCTATAGAAACCAGGCCTTTCGTCCACACCCTCGAGGCTTCCAAACCCTCAACCCATGTCTTGTGCTTGGCGCCGCTCTGTTTGCGCATGCTCGCTTCCCAATGGCCTTCGTCCTTTTCCCAGAGCCTCAAACATCACCCTGATTTCCTACCAGGTTCTCTATCTTCTCCCCTTCATAAGCCTCGTATCACGATTTCTAATAATTTGTTCCCCTTCATGTTGTTCATATGTCGCCTTCAGTCTTGGGTCTCTAGTGTGTACCACTCATCCTGTAAAACCAGTGCGAACATCCTTAAATGAATATGTTTGTGTCATGGTGACACTGTGATTGGCTGATTTGTGTGGTTCTCGAGAGGGCGATCGGTGCATCCTTCAGGCACTGCTAATTTGAAGGTGCATTTGCGAGTGGAGCGTCGCACTCGCTGGAAGCCGACAAAACTAAATATCCCTCGGATTTTTCCCGGTCCAGGGTTTACGAGGTGACTTTCAGCAGCTCGCTTTTTGTTATTGCTCACTCATATCGCCGGTCAAGACAGACAGCTCCACTGTTGGACCAAAGAAGGCAGGTGTCGCGGAACGAAGAACTTAGAAGAGTGGAGCTCGATCGGCTGGGGAAGCCCAGAGGACGCAGGTTCCCCACGTACGGTTCAACCTCGAACACAAGCAACACACTGACATATATAAAACCAATGGAGGGCATGATACAGCAAGGTCGATGATGGGTTGTGCGAGGAATAGTGATCACAGGAAACGGTGAGATCTTCCGTTCTGATACTCAGGTCTGGGGTAGGGTGAGGAAAAACCAACAAGAAAGGAAAAAACAAAAACAAAAGCAACCAAGAAAAAAAGGCAAAAGCCCCCCAAACGGGAAGAAAAAAAATTAAAAAGGGGTTCATGTCTGCTGTGGAGAAAAATGCGGGCATCTTGAGAAGGTCGTGGTGTTAGCTCAGATAGCAAACGGCTTATGCTAGAGGAAACGACGACGGGACATAATGGGGTAGTGGAGATGAGTGGAGCAGATCATAAATTCGGTCAGGAGAGGCCGGAGATATGAACCTGATTCACCCTGAACGAAGGAGCGGCAGAATGCTAAATGGACCTCCTTTTGAATAGATGCACCAGTATAAGAAGAGCTTGCACGTACCTCCAGTCATTCGTGGCGAGTGAAAGTTGCTCGATCCCTATTTAGCATGGCCTGATAGACCTCCCTTTCCAGGTGCCAATAAACCCCGCTTGGACCGGGTCGCGCTCGCACTCATACCTGCTTCCCTCGAAGCTCCACCAGATCCGCCAATACTTGTGGGAGGTCCTCCTGAGTCAAATGCAGATTGGATGCCGTCGTCGCGATGTGATTCCTGCTTGGTACTGGGACGTTTGTTGAGCGATAGAGCTCCAGTTTTGTCTTCTTTGGGAAGCTCGGTGGGGCTAGGGCCACGTTTGCCTTTGGAAGGTGACGAAGATGCGCCTGATGAGGACGATGCTGTGGTAGGAGGAAGATGACTGCTCTGGCTACTGCTTCCCAAGCTTCGGGTGCCAGCAGCGTATGATACTGCTGGGAAGGAGCGCGCCCGATCACGGATGCCACCCTGGCTTTGCCCCATGGCAGCGAGCTCAGCGCTTTTCAGGCTTCTGAACCACGCCTTCTGAACCTCCCCATCATCGGGCTTCCTCTCCCCCTCGTGCAGATCGATGTCAGGAGGACTTCCATCGTCGCTACCTCCGCTGTCGCCCCAAAACTCCCGTTCTTCGTCGACGATCCTCAAGGCTCCCTCGATCACAGCGGCGTGCACAAATACATACTGCCGCAGACTCTGGCAGAGGCTCATCCGCTGCTCCCGCATGTCCTCGACGACCATCCAGATAGGATCGATATACGAAGAGATTAGCGGTGGGGACACATTGGTGTGTAGTTCACGCGGCAGCTTGTAATCAATGACCGAATGCCCTGCAGTGCGCTGGTCCACCTCGAGAGTCCCGAGATTAGTGACACTAGACGAGGATGGCGGGCTTTCTGATGCTCCAGATACGCGTGGCATCGGTGTGGGTATGGGTCCAGCTTTGCCTTTGCCTTTCGCATCTTTGACAACAGGTGCGTCCTTGGCAGTGCTGCTCGTGTTCAAAGTCTCCTTGTCTTTTCCTGAGCTCGGTCCGCTGTTGGTATTAGGCGATATTTCGTGGCTGCCGGAACTGACGTTTTCCTCCGATTCATCAGGAGAGACTTGACTGCTCTTCCCGCTTCCGTTCCTGCTCTGCTCAGCGTCCGCACTTCCCCCGCTCTCGGAATCATGCACCGGGCTCATCAGCTCATCAGAGCTTGGGTCAGAGCTCGCTTTTAATTCAGGCTCCCCAGCGGTGTCAACGTCGAAGAAAGAGACTCCATTAGACGAGCGCCCACTTGTGGCGAGTGCGGGACTTGAGAAACTCGCAGCTGGAGCGGAGCCGAGCGTCGGTTTATTAGATGCCTGCCGCCGTTGGTAAATCGAAGGCTGGAGATTGGCGACATTCGAGGGAGGACCAGTGGGCTGAAGCGGGACGGAGATAGAACGCGGAGGACGATCGACGTCCATATCTGACCCCGTGGGTGCGCCTGGCCCAACGTGAGTCGCGGAAGGTTGACGAAGTGGAAGAGGGACCTTGAACGCCTTTTCAGGTGAAAGAGAATCAGTCGACGCGTTGGAAACCGAAGTCGCCGAGCTGTCCTGCAGACGGGCACGCATGAGGCCCATGAAGTTCAAGGATTCTATGCCCGAGCTAGATCCGAATCTCGAGCCTGAGCCAGTACCAGATCCTGTCCCAGATCGGGAAGCCGATATGGACCCAGAACCAGAGCCCAAGTTGGATGGGGAGACAGACGGCGGTGGTGCAGCTCCGCTCCCGCTCCCTGACACACCGCTCCCACTGAGTCCACTCGAGCTCCCAGTCGCACTCTTTCTCTCTGCACCGCTTCCGCTTCCGCTTCTGCTCGACCCACCTACCGAATCGTCCACCGAGTTTAGCGCAGACGGGGCACTGCTGCTAGAACTGCTCCCAGGGGACCTCTCTCTACCGACATCAATCGGTGTTGGCGAGAGCTGTTCTTCCCCAGGTAGAGTATGCGTCTGATCGGAGACCTGCTCAGCCCACTCAGCCCACCCGCGCGTAGACGATGATTGCCAGCCTGCATTCGTCGGATCGTTGAGCTGCATGTCAGCAGTGTTACCAGCTTTGGAAGCATCGTCGGTGCCGGCAAGAGGTACGTGAACAACCAAGGACTCCGAGCTAGACGGATCCTTGCTATGATGAGCTCTCCGACCTTTCTTGTTGTCGCCAGCAGAGACGTGGAGCGGGACTGTACCGAGAATCTGCGACTGATTCTGGACCTGGGCGTTCTCCAAAGAGTGAGCAGTCGGTTTATCGACGTCCATTCCCCCCCCCTCGCCTTCCCCACTAGTACTCTCGCCCCCCCCACTCGCCACACCACTCGCCACTGTCTCTGCACTCTTGCCCCCACTCCCATCTACACCGCTCGCCTTGATCCCGGTATACATCCCCACCCTGGTATTGGTCCCAGCACCGACATCCCTCTTCACAGCTACTCCCTCCCTTCTCTTCCTCAGCTCCCTCTTCACTGCATCCAACACGGCATCTACAGCAATAAATCCACCCGTCCTGCCCACCCCAGCCGAGCAATGCAACAACACAGGCGCCGCTCTCGATAACGCAAACGCTGCGACACCCGTCCTGGGATCTAGCTCCGGATGTCTCCAACCGCTCCCTCTCTTCCTCTTGCCTTCCCTGGTAACAGCGCGAAAGGGTGCAAAGAACGACTTGTCTAGTCCTCCAACCTCTGAGCCGCTCCCTATTCCAGGGGACGGACTAGCCGAGACGCTCCCACTGTCGGGGCTGAGGCTGCCGCTATTACTGCTACTTCCGCTCACGCTCGGACTAGGCCCGGGCGAGCTCTCGGCCACCGCTTTGTCGACACGCCTAACGAGGTCTAATATGCCCCTCGGATCCTCTGGGACGTTCATATCCGGCCAGTCCAGATACTGCAGATGCGTGATTCTCCTCGGGGGAACACCGGGGTAGGACGTATGGCTGAGCGAAAACGTCCACGTAATTATGGACGGCCGGTCTTTCCCCCCGCTGCTCGTCGCCGGCGGCTCGCGCGGGGCGAAGAAAAAGCCCGCGTTTGAATTATCTGTGGCTGAGGAAGCGCTGGGTGATGTGGGTGGGGAAGTGGAGAGGAGCTTGAGTTCGAGCGGGCCGTAGGTGGTGGCGGTCCAATATGTCCCGCATTTGACCATGGAGTTCTCGACTTCGCGGGTTAGCATGACAATGACGTGAACGTTCTGTTCCCAGACGAGGCTAGTAAAAAAGCCGTTCAGGTCAACATGAAATGAAGAACGACTCAAACTTTACTCACGTCCAGAAGTCGACAAACGTAGCGGGCAGCGGTCCCTGCGTTGCGATATACCGCTTTTGAGTACCCAATGGTTGCACATACGACGCGTTCACGTAATCGTCAGGGGGCGAGGTTTGTCTTGGAGGCAGCACCTTGATACCCGCGCCAGCCTCTATACGTGGGCCGCTTATCGCAACTCCAACCGCGCCTTGTGGTATACTGCTTAGGGACATATGGAAACCAGAAGATGACGCGGGCGTGGGCGCAATGGTGCCAATACCTGGCCAACCTCCAATCGCACGACTGGGTAAACGAAGGGTGAAGGAAGGAAGAGGGTCCAGCGAGGGCAGGCTAGATGCCGGGAGCGCGAACTGCGTTCCCCCGTGATTCCCGATAGCACTCGCGCTCGTGCTGGGGCCTGGAGGTGGCAGCATCTGGGGTGGCTGTGCACGCATAGGCGTAGGCGCGGGGGATATATCCATCGGCGTCTGAGCCGGGTATGGCGTCAGTGGAAGACGGAAAGTGGTCGCTGGTGTCGGAGGATCAGACATACGAGAGTCTTGGTCTTCGAAGCCGAGCGCTTGATGGTCGAGTTTAAGCTGCGGTGGGCCTGGAGCTTGATCTTCTACTTCAGGGGTGACGCCTTCCCGTGATGGCTCCGCATCGTCTCCACGCTCAGATACAGCCGACATCCGGGTATCGAAATCTATCGAATGTCTCGACACACCTGGGGCCTCCGCCATCTCCCGATTCGCACCGCTGAAGTGAGGACTCGAGCGGTTGCTCTCTTTGTCCTTCTCCTCGGCCCTATCTTTCGCTCGGTCCTTCGCAGACGACCCGCCCCGACCGGCAGCCTTGCCTTTGTGACCCTTACCAGGATGAGACCCCTGATGCTGGCCGTCGTGCAAACGGACACGAGCATGCTCAAAGGGCCAGATGTGCGCATATCTGTGGGTGGGGCGGATGAGTTAAGCGCCGATCCCAAAAGGACGAAACAAGGAACCCGAAGCAAAACCAAAAGAAATCGCAAAATCCGAAAAATCAAGAGACCAATGGTGAGAATAGCACTCTGGTGATGTCGTAAATTAGACACTCCCCACCCCACCGACCACACGGGAGCAGTAAGGTGGCTCCACAGTGCAGCGATCCCGACAAAGTGGCGGGCGATCGAGTTGCCAAAAGCGATCGACTCGTTCCCGATCGCCCTCCCGAGGAAGCATCGCCTTCGATTATTACTTCTCTCGCGAAATAATTGGCTGCCTCGGGAAATAGATCGAAGGTACACGTCACAGCTCCATGATCGTTAACATATATACCCACCACACCCTTGCGGGTCGCAGTGGGCACCAACCATGAGTATCGGAACAACGCGGGCGTGTATGCGCGACGAAATGCGAACGAAGGACACGACAGGCAAAGGACAGAAAGCGATACGGAAGTAAGGACTAAAGACCCACCTATTCTTTGCTCCCTTTTCCACACCGGCCGTAATCGAGAATGGAAAGGCACCTGGATGAGGCGTGCCCGGCGCTGTTTTCGCGCCACCGACCACACCCCGCCCACTGTCAGCAGGATCTCCACCCACAGTACCTACCCCACCCCCTTCGAGCACAGTGTAGGGCTTCCCCGTGGCAGCAGCCCCCGCTACTTCGCTCTCTTTCGAATGGTGCTCCATGACGGTGCGTAATCGCCTCTGTTCCGCAAGCTCAATACGATAAAATTGCATCGCAAGAGCCTCGGTGCCTTCCTCCACATCAGGATCGTTCTCATCTGGATCAGATGTATGAAGGTCATCACTCGACTCCGACTCTGATTCCATTCCTGGAACACCAGACCCAGAAGAACGCGATGACGAACCCGAATGTCGTACCGCTGAGCGACGCGCGATATCTTGAAGCCATCGAAAAGGTAAGTCGTTGATCCTTTTCCTGACATGTCTCGGAAGACGCAAAGGTATGCGCTCCGTAATACCCTGCGATAGCTCCACGTTCTGTCTGATGGCGTCAAAGAACGGATTAGCAGCACGAGATATAGTCGGAGCCGGAGTCTGTGGGATATCCATGCCCCTTCCTACACTGCCCACGCCTGCACCCGACGTCGTTGATGACAATGAAAATGCAGCTTTGGGGAGATGTTTCGTCCTCAATGCGCCTACCGAAGACCCAACGACTTCGGATTCATCCTCGTCTGGACTGGGTGGCTCAGTCGTCGCGAGTTCTCGTGCTTCCCTCCATACGGCCTGGAAGCCCCCACGCACCCACCCGAGCTCACCCGCGAACCCCTCGGCGCGGAACTTGCGAAGCAGGCCGCAGATATTGCTATTATCGGGCGTAAGCACTGAGTCAGCGTCATACACCAAAATGCGGTCCGCATTCGACCACGCTGCGAACCGCGCACGGGCAGAGTGGGATGGGAGCATTTGGGCGAGCTTAGAAAGGGAGAAAAGGGGGCGTTTGAGGAGGGTGGAGGGGACGGAGAGGGAGAGGGAATGGCGGATGCGGCCTGATGCGTGGGCAGCATGAGGACGAATGTCGAGAATGAGGGTGGACGGGTGCGAAAGGTAAGCATTGAGTGCGGAGGGTGGGACAGGCGTAAAGTCTTGTGTTCCCGCAATACGCTGTGCTTGTCCGGTGGCACCCCCAGTTGGGCCAACCTGCTGTGTGCGAGTGGGTGGGAGGGACATGGAAGGTAGGACGGGGGCAGGGAGGGAAGATTGCTGTGCATGGTGATTTGGGGGGTGGGAGTCGGGTTGGACGGTATTTGAATGGTGTAACTCGCCTGGGAGGAGACGTGCGGTGAGGAGATCAGCGGATCCAAAACGGACGGCGATGGCGTGAGCAAAGGAGTCCACGGATTCGCCTTGGTTGGTGCTCTGCCCGCCAAATGGTACGCTGGTGAAGAAATCGTCGGACATCCGAGTCAAATGGAATGGTATTCAGAGGGTGAAAATGGTAAGTTTGGTTTCGTCGTTCAAAATTTGGGGATTGGGTAGATCGTATCGTTGCGGACCAACAAATTCAACGCGGCACTGTGTCAATCTGCCAGGTTTAATTGTTCAGTGCAGGAGAGCTTAATGGGAAGTTAGAGTAAGTGTTTAGAAGGAAGTGGGTGGTTCGTGGAATTGATCTTTAATGTTGAGAAAGTTGTTGATGACTTTGCAAGTCTTCCTTTGCGCAGAGTGTAGAAATCGCATGTGCCTGGTCGAGTTGCTGTTCCTTGACCTTGGTAGAACTTCACGCTTGTGCTAATCTCAATGTAGCGAGTCACGAGGTATGACGTCAACGTTCCAGACCGTGCTTCCAGACCCATGACATCATCCCTCGTGACAGGTACTATTATCAGCCCCTTCGTGTGTCACACCAAGTTCAACCCAGGCTCTGGTTTCGCCGAATAGCCTCGCCATCGTGAACGACAAAGTATAATCCAGGATCATCGTTCCGGTACCTCCGAACCTCTCAACCAATCACGCCCCGAATCGCCACTATCTATCCCTTGGTCCGTTAATCCCCCCACACTTGCACCAATCACGAGCCAGAAAGAGAATCCATCTTAATCCCACCCCGGCATGCCAGGTACCGAAGTGATTTGTGCAGGTTTATGCCTTCCCTTTGTAGTGCTTGCAATTGGTTTCCGAGGATTCACAGGGACAGTACTTCCTGGGACCTGGATGTAGGACAGGACGTTTAATGTCGAGGATCTGCGATGGCACACGCGAGGGAGTCTCTGCGTCTGCTCTTCTACGCTCTTGAGCGTTCTGGGATCCGATCAACCTTCTTCCGTGTTCGAGCTACCTCTACGCTTCGCATCGCCTGTGTATAGATAGAACGCATCTACTCATCCCGAGTCGAAGAAGCATACTTAACTTGAACACGACACGTAAGCGGGATGCCACGTGGCGTTCCGGACGGCCGCGTGTCCGGCTTGAATCCGAAAATTTTGATCCCCCTGAAGGGTTACAGCACGACCACGAGATGGAGACTAATGGAGCACGTTCAGACTAGCGTCCGTCCCCTTCCAGCTCCCTCCAGTGGCACCGAGGCAACAAATTCAGACCTTTTTCGTCTTTCTGGATCTGATCGGTATGATAGGCCTCGAACTCGTCCGTGACTCAACCGGGGGAGCACACGAGGGACGAGGCCAGGATCGCACCCGAGCCATCAAGGCCTTTTTTGTGCTTCTGTGCATGTCTTCTGCGAAGACTTTTCCTAAACTCGTGGTTTTGGCGTTCCCATGCAAAGAAAGCCCCAGAGAATTGTGTGGGTCACGCCTTCTTGGGTTTCTGCCAGTGTGTTTGCGCTTGGCGCCTCCAGCTGTTGACCTGGCCAACTCTTCGTTCAGCATCCTTTGTTCAGCTCGATCCGTTCCGTTCTTGGTCCAACACTTAGCGCAGGTTCTGGTTCATTCAAGTATCCATCCGAGATCCTGAGAATGATACTCTTTTTATGATTGACATCTGATTAACACTAGTATCGAGCGACGAGTTTACACTAAGATAACGCAACGATATTTGCTGGGATCATCTTCATAGCTGCTCCGGAGTTCGCTTTCTCAAGTCCGACAAAAGCAGCTGATAAGTCTGATGCAGTGATATCGTATATGCTGTTGTCTCCTTTCCGCTTGATATTGCCGTCGATGAATCGCTGCCATCTGAAGAACAGTTCAGTGCCACTACGAACGGACTGACTGGATCCGAAGCCCTCAGTCCTTGATGAAACGGCGCGAGCAGGCTCTTCACGTTGGTACGTACTGATCCTGCTGAAATAAATCATCTGGAATTTAGATTAGCACCCACCGTGGCCGCCGTCGCAGCAGCTTGAACTCAGTAGAGAACCTCGAAGTCCACATCTCATTAACTTAGCAATCGCTCCTGTGCGGGCGCACCAGGATTAACGTCGTCGTGCCTACATCAGTGATGATGATGCATAATGGCATCCATGGCAAGCCTAACTGTCTCCAGGTCCCCATCACTGCGGGCACTTCCGCGGGGTGCGATCTTGATCGGCTTTCCACAGCTTTCGTAGCTCTCCGCTCATGATAGGACGACCGAGCTTGATCGCATCAAGTCAAGGACATTTTTCGCGGCCTTTGATTGTGAGTTCTTGAACACCCATATGTCAGAGGCACGGGCACTGTCAGAATTTAGTTGCTGGTGTTTTTGATCTCTTGGTGCTGCCTCTAGAGTCTAGCTGCCAGGATCTGTCCGCAAAGTTGGTATCACATGTTGGGGGCTTTTTGAATGTCGCGCGCCTTGTGTAGAGAATGCATCGTCGCATGTGTATCGGGGCCGAATAGCTGAGCATGACTACTTACGACGAACCGGTGCACGCTTAAGTCTGGGCCGTCAGGGTATCTCACCTTGACAGAGCCAAGTGGCAAGAGGTAAGCTGATTACTCACTTCCTAGGATTAAAGCATTAGAACTTGTCATGATGATGACCATCAGTTTCAGCTAGCACCACCATCACCCATGGACTGATCTCACACTACCATCATCATGGGGTTGCCGTGCCACCAGCACATGCAATGTGCTTACGATCATCGAGGATCATAGGAGTGCTTTTGCGTGGGTTCATTCGTCCGGGAAGCAATTCATTCGCTCGCAACTCAGTCAGCGCGGGCGGTTTCTTTCTAATGGCCTAATCTGACCTCGTCAGACATTTGACTAAAAGGTGTGCGACGTCCTGGGTATAAATGTAGGATCGACTAAAGCTAACCAACAACAAGAACACCAAGTTTAACGAGTTTTATCAAGTTCAAGTTTACGAGCTACAAGACATCATGACCGACGCACCATTCAAATCATTCGCTATCGTTGGCGCAGGCCCGCACATTGGAATTCCCATCGTGAAGGTCAGTGAATAACTTGACTTCTCCATTGTTAAATCACAATGCTGAGCCGAATACCAGGCTTTCCTTGCCATCAGTACCCCTATCCTGGTCATCGCTCGACCAACCTCCGACATTTCGGTTCTTCCTACCGACGCAAACCTCAAAGTTGTCAGAGCAGACTACCAGTCTGTGTCCAGCGTCACCGATGTTCTCCAAGCGCACAAGATCGACGTTGTGATATCGGCGGTCAGCCTTGTTACTGGGGGAGTGGCTGCACAGAATGTTATCGCCGACGCAGCCAAAGCTGCAGGGGTTAGGCTGTTTGTCCCGAGTGAATATGGCACGAAGGTCCAGAGCGAACAAGGCCCCACGGGAGCGAAGGTTCGATTCTCTAGTAAGCCCTGTCTCGCCTTTTGTGCGGTTGACGACTTACTGATGTACACGATTCAGACTACTTGAAGTCGATCGGGCTTCCTAGTCTTCGCATCTATGTAGGTTTATTCTCCTCATCTTACCGACCGATATGGTGACACTACACAGAACGGCTTATTCCACGAGTTTATCCCCTGGCTCTCCTGCGTGGAGGAGACTGGCACGTTCTATATTGTCGGAGAGGGCAAGACACCCATCTCGTTCGTCGCGGCTTCCGATGCAGCAGGTGAGTCAATCGCGCGTCGCGTTTTCCTTCCGACATGACTTCAGGGGCACTTACACTATAACAAGGCTACATCGCACACGTTTTGACGACCAAAGCACCCTCTAGTCTCTTCGACGTCGAACTCCGCATAGAAGCAGCACGTATTTCTTTGGCCGAGCTCGGTGCTATGTACAAAAGCAAGGCACAAGTCTTGCACGTCGATGCGCTCCCCACTGAGGGTATAACGAACTCCGCAGTCCGAGAGTTCTTGCAGAAGAACTTTGGAAAAGGGACCGGCAGTAATGGATACGATGCTGCTACTGGAACTGACGATGAAGTGTTGGCGAAGAGCGGAAATGCACTTTGGGAAGGTCACCAGTGGTTGACCATTCAGGAGGTTCTTGGGCTTTGAGGCCTGAGGTGTTATGATATGGAAGCTATCTGCATCACAGTGCTGCTGTAGGGGGTTTTGTCGTGTATATTTCGTTGATTCGTTGTGGGTGTAACCTTAGACTATATATTGGTTTGATAGCCACCCAGAGTGTGGCGCAAGCAGAAAATGGGTGGTGTGATTTCAATCTCAGTGTAAGGGACAGCGAGTTCGAATCTTCGATCAGAGGCACAAGTGAACGCGGCGCGTGACCTCGCATGACCCACGACGCGTTAACGGCTTGCTGTCGCAGCATCCATCCAGTGACCAAGGTAAGCTAGGAAACTTGTCATTTTGTAATGGTCCTATGGATGGTCGGTGATAGACTAAAATCCATGGATTTATAACAGATGACAGCTTTACCTTCCAATACGAAAGTCAAACGAGAGGAAAGCCCTCAGACTCCTGACTCGGACAGTCCTTCTCAGAAATGCAAGGACGCGCCATCTTCTGTGAGGGCTCTTTCGGAAGACAGAGATCTCGCCTGGCCTCATAGACCCCTATGGGGGAAATCGACGACCGGGAGGGCTTCGCTGGATTCGGGCGGAGCGATTTACAAAGCATGCGGAGCTTTGGTATGCGGACGGTGACATCGTCACTGCCGTGGCAGCAATACCAGGCTCAGCGACCAGTCCGAACTGTTCAAAACCTTGTTTTGGGAGAAGTCGAAACTGCCTCCCTGGACGGCGTCAAGATCCACGAAGTTAATGGAGAAACTTCCTATGAGATCGCGAATCTCGCTACAAGCAACTTTGATGTCCTTCTCAGCATGGACGGACGGCCAACGTAGGTTATCCATGCTCATATACGCTAACCCTGAGAAAATTTCTCATTTCATCACAGAGAATGCTGCCTCAAGACACCATCTTCTGAAGAGGTATCTGCCATACTCCGAGCCGCTACCCCCCTTAAGATGATCGGTTACCGAGTCTTTGCTATAAAATATCTGGAAACCCGGTGGCCCCTTTCCATGTCCTCTGTTTTCCCGATCTCAAACAGATCATGCGCAGTAAAAGCCTTCATTCTCGTACGACAATGCAATGTACCGCAAGTATTCAGGCCTTTCTGTACGACTTGGCCCGAGGACAGCGTGGCTGGAAGAATATCCCCGACGTTGCGGAGCCTCACAGACAGGGCGACGTCGATTCCCTTTCCAGAGAAGATGAATGACTTATCTTCCGGGCTCGATAAATCGTCCTGCTTGCATGGATTGATGCCGCTTCATGCCTCCGTACCGGCGGTCGTTCTTGTCCCCAGCGTCGTACCAACCACGGATGTCCCTCGAATGATATCATAAGTCGGACGTGTTCAAGACGTTCCGATACGACCCGATCTGTGGTTTGGATGCACTCGCGGCCATCAAGTGGGAATATGGGGGGGATGGATGGTGCAGCAAATGCGTAGGGGAAATGCGGGAAGGGTGGATAGCAGAGAAAGGGAATCTTTGGCCTGACCTGGAGGAACTCTTGGGAACGGCTCGGGGAGAAGGAACAACTTAGTATGTGTTGCTGTGAGCAGGGGTCTTGTAGAACTTGGGCATTGTGGTGCCTTTGATAGCCTTCGTTCATTTCCCATTTTCCTCAGTACTAGTAGAGCCATCCATATAGGGGTTTGTCTGATAATTAATTTTGCGCTGGATTGCATCCGCAGCTGTCAGCGGTGGCGTACACTCAGTAAGTAGCCTAATCATTATTTACCTTCATTCCCACTGCTGGATGCACTGATAACTTTCCCAGCTTGCAGTTGTGTAGGACTCAGCTAGCTCCCACAGCGCACGGACTCTTGCAGAGAGATATAATAACTTGCACCTCGCACTCATCACTCGTGCAAGATACACGAGCAAAGGCAGGACATTGCGGGACATCGGGGGGTTGTGCGGGAAATGAACCTTTGCGGAAGCTGCATCACAGCCTGATCCCTCTCGTCGCCCGCTAGAATAGTAGTCGTCAAACTTGGAAAAGCGCGAGTTATTTCGGTCGCTGTCAATATTGATTCTGCTTCCGCTAGCTTCGCCATAATCTTCTTTCCCTACCGAATCCGGAGCTCGGCGCTCAGCGCTCAGCGGCCAGTTCCCTAGTGGCCAGTTCCCTCAGATCTGGTCAAAGACGATATTCCTTTACTAGGTATCGAGTTTTCCAATGGCGTCCCACAAGAATTTGAAGACCATATGTGTACAAGTGTTTCCATCAGTAAGTTCAGTTTAAAATAATGATTTTGGCGAGAGAAGCACAGAGAATGACGCCCGTAGATACAGCAGCTCTTATTGCTTTTGAGTTGTTCTCATTGTTTTTTTTTGTCGTTCTCATAAGTCCCCACCACTGCGCCATCACCAGCTTTGGTCAACATTTTTCGACATGTGGAGGACAATTCCTGGTTCTAAACAACATGAACCAGCATTCATCCGACCGATGGGCCTGACTGAGCTCGGCTTTTACTGGACTGCTGGATCTCGTGGCACTGGCGACTTATACCAGTTACTTGCAGTCAGTGCGACTGGCAGCTCGCTTCCTTCTGATTCGAGGTTTATCGAAACATGGGCTTCTGTTAAGCGTCGTTTTCCTCTCCTAGCAGCTCAAGTGCGGTTGGTGGAGGGGATTGAAAGCTTTGTTGTCCAACAGAATTATGTTTCCGACGTTCGCATTGGTGAACTCACTTTCACAATGATTAACAGTTCGGAGGTGCAAGACTTCATTCATAACCTCCTAGATGGTCCTCGCCCATTATCCAACGAATTACTTGCACGCGGATACATCATCCGTCACTCGGACTGCAGTAACAAACTACACGTCCTCCTCGTAACTACTCATTTCATCGCGGACTTAAAGTCCGGGGCCACAATTGCCCGAACGTTCTTCGACACTCTGAGCTCTGAACGTGAGCCACCCTACGAGCCATTGTCTCGTAGACTTGGCATGGTGCCAGCTAGTGAGGCGCTATGGCCATACGACAATGTTGCTACCGTTAAAAGGCGTTGGCGTAAAGCCATTGGCTTTGCGCTTTTCTCCATACGTATGGCAAAGTTCAGGGTACGTCCTACGCTGGGTGGGATAGCTCGGATTGTGTCTGAAGGAGTATGACTAGGGCGGAAATTCTTTCCCTCGGAAAGCACTAAACGGTTCTGTTCGCTCCCGCATGTTGACCGCCAACGTCCCTCTGCACATCTCCAAAGCCATCTTGACCAACTGCCGTGAGCAAGGCATCACGTTTGGGAACGCATTTGCGATCCTCACGCACATTGCCATGTCTCGCGTGCTCCAGAGGCTGTACCTTCAAGGTCACATGTCCGAGGAGGCATGGCAGTACCGTCGAAGACAGCCAACGTATACACATGGCCCTCTAGACCTCAGGGGTTACCTCAACCCAGCGTGGTATCGCAAGGGAGGCGGCGGAGAATTATTTCTCTCCGTTAGCTTCTTCTACTTCTCACTTCCACTAATGCCGACATCTTCACAAGCAGCGCACTGCGATAAAAGAGAACCTCCTCCCTTTTCAGACATGTTGTCACATGAACGTTTTCGCCTGAGGTGCAACAAGATGCAAACGCAAGCTCAGCAGTTCCTCAGACACCCCCTGTTTCTGGAGATCACAACCGGGTCCCATCTTGCTCACTTGGTGTCTGCCAAATCTGCTGCGGAGAGAATGGCACAATCACGAACATCCAGTGACAGCGATGAGGAGCTGGGGTCATATGACTGCGGTTTCAGCGAAACTGTCTTTGCATTCGGAATCACGAATGTAGGAGTGGTAAGTGGTGCACCAGCCACACAATCACTTACGATGACGTTAGTATTACCGCCCGTTTCTTAGGTCGATGACCTTCTCCCCATGAAATATCCCATGGACCCAGACCACCCACTCTCACCGTGGTCAACCACGCCCCACCCCGCCAAGGCAGGCTTTCCGACCCCACCCACTCCCACTCGAGGCGTAGATCGTCCCTCCAGCGCATGCAGCCTTTGCATTGATGACTGGCAGATATACTTGCAGTGTCAACCAGGAGAATTGTATATTGGATCCGGAGTTGTTCAGGAACAGTTAACCATGAAGGTATTTTTTGACGCTAATGCGTACGATGATATAATGGTACGAGAGTGGCTGGAGGAGGTCAAAGCTGCTTGTATCTGGTACCTTGGACCTTCTCTCTCAGAAGAAATGTCCACACTGCAGAGCAAATTATAAAGTATTGTTCCTTCATACTCCGTGTACTCTGCGGAACTGCTTCCCTCTAGTTTCCCGTAACTCCTTTTGCCATGCATCACACATCGATACTTTCACTTGATGATATAGCATGCCCCTATTCCAATTTTCCATGAGACAAGTCAGTGCGTGATGCGGTTACTGAGCTTACCTGTGAAGTAGCCTTGACGTCTGTTTCGCTTGAGGATTGCTCAATGGCCTGCGAGACACTGATAATTATTGGCTAAGGAGGTTGTTTTCATGTCAGATGGCGTGTCGTAGAAACTTATTTCAAGGCCCACCGTCGGGTTTAAGACCAGGCTTGACCTCCGTTGATCCAGCTGTATTGCATCACCAGTGTCGTACCGCCGAGTGATCCACCGGCCATTTAAGCTATGAACACATCAGCACATCACGTCAGTTGAACACTCAGGATCGTAGACCTACGCAGCTAGTAACGAGTTTGCATATACTGTTCAAGTGATGTTCAAGAATTGCAACGTGTTCAGCCGGAAACGGGACCTACCGCTACCCATAAATGCGTAGATGCCAATCCAGATGACTGGTTCCAAAGTAGTTACGCGACGAGCCACTGATTCAGCGTGAATAGTGCTTACAGTTGGATGACATGGTCAGGAACTGGTACGATCATCGTTAGATATGCGAACCAGGACGAGCCACGAAGCTACAGAAGCGCAACTCACACAGATAGCGACAAGGAGTGCGGTGAGCCTGCAATATATGTCATGGCATCGTGACGCAATCAATGCGGTGGCAGACTTACGCAGTCACTAGGCCTGTCTCTGGAGCAAACGAGTCCTCAGTATTTTCGAAAGCGAGCGGAGGTTAGGGCCAAAATTCTTACCGACTGTCCATAAGATAAGTAGATCGATGATGTTGGCAGTCCTAGTCCAACATTCATCCCAAAGCAATATGAAAACCACATGTGGACTCACGGGGTCAGGCTGAGCGATCGCTTTTGCTTCAGGAAATAAGCCAGTCCCAGTGTGATGCTCGTATCGCAAACTGCAGCAAGAACGTTGCTGGACGTAATCAACCAACTTCTCGTTTGCTCAAATTCAGCGAGATTCGTCATCCCTACCGCCGCTCCTGTGAGTGTAAGGCCACTGATAAACACTAGGATGCTGAGTGTCAGGCAGAACAGCGGAAGGAGGAGGGTATTCGATAGCCTCCACATGCGGAAAGTAAAGAATGCCTAGAAGTGAAGGTGAGGATACATAGCGACCTCGATTGTGAGTATGCGACTGACCTGTACAGTAAAGCATATCGGGGTGGTGAAGAACACTGCAAGGTCGCCGCCAAGGGGTAGGACCACGAGCTCGTTCCCAAACTCTATGACTGAGATCGTCCAAAACGCGGAGATGGTGCTTGCGAGGTGAGCAAATTCAAAGGCTCTAGAAGAGAGTTGAATCATTTAGAAGTGTTACTGAGCCTCTACATGGGGAACGCACATTACTGCTGCGACCTGCGAAAAGTCCGTCAGCAAGAGAATGGAAGAGGTATCGGCACAGGGTATTTCTCACTAGAGTCTTGAATTTGCGGGGATCCTCGGGGAATCGACTGTAGTAAACATATGTCTGGATGACGGCACAACCAAATAAGAAAGCGGTTATGATGACACCGATTTCCACTGGTCCTAAGATGTATTTTGCATATGGGGAAGCCATGTTGTTGGGGAGTCCCTCACATCCCCTTTAAAACAGACAAGCTACTAGTAACTTGGAACACGCGGATTGCACTGCCCCGCCGTGAGAGGTTAGCAATGGAAACAGGTCATTACCGCAATCATTGATCACCTCTGGTCTTCCTTTGATACCGGGTTGGAAAGGTATTGGGAGTGGGCGTTTGGTGAGTCATTTTTAGCTAGCAATGAGTATGAGATAAGAGCTACCCCTTCCGAGTCTCTCATGCTTCTGAGGGAATACTCCGATGGCTATGAAGCCATCCAATCGCCACTAAATCAAACTGGGGTGAATCGCAACCAGAAGCGGGCATTTTTTGAGATCGAGTACCCTGAGCTTGCCAGCACTTACTTGTTTTAACATCAGCCAAAAACTCATAAGCCACGCATCGCCTTGACGCATACCTACATAAAAACATCGAGTTGCTTGAGAAAAGTAAGGCGATGATGTGTCAAAATCTAAGTAGGCGCTCAGCGTACGCATGCACAATTGTCAATCCAGTGAAGCTCATTGACAGCAACCACAGGGGCTATACGTGGGAAACCAACTCGAACAACTCTCGGCAAAGGGTTCCGCGTCGCGTCGCGTGCTCTGGACGCGACTGGATTCTATGCAGTGAGTCCTTCCAGTTCGATTTTGTGACTCCGAGGAAGCTGTTTATTTTTTTCCTTGCCATCGAAGGCGTGCGGTTGCTGTCTACTACTTATTATAAGGGGTGGGTGAACTGCAAGGTCACTGTTTGGCATGGTCTAACTCGACTTCAAGTTCTCTCGTTCACTTGATTGAAGATGGAAGAGACCAGCCAAATTAACCATCACGATGACGCCCTCAACTCCCCTGCTGGCTTCTCGGAAGCTGACGTGCTGGACAAACCATGCCCTTCAATTTCCAGTCCCATCAACCTATCCATCAAGATGGAGGACGTCGAGGAGTCCCAAGCTCTTGGAGGCTCACAAAAAAGAAAGGGGGCTCCTTCACCTGAACAATCCGAACCAGACGACGCCACTCCTGATCACTCTCGCAAACGCTTACGGACAGGCGATTTTACCTCCCGCGAACAGCCCAGAATGAAGAAGCACGCGAACTTTTGGTACTCGGATGCTGACACCATCATCGTGGTGGAAGACGTTTTGTATAAACTCAGCAGTTCCAGGTTGAAGGACCAATCCGAGCTTTTCCAAGATTTGCTATCAGGACAGCCAAACAATCATACTCTTGAAGAAATAGAAGTTTCTCACCAGCCCGAAGAGACTTGGTATATAATCAGGCATCTTACCGCCAAAGACTTCGACGTCCTCCTTAACATGGACCGGCGCCCAACGTGAGCAGATCCAGCAACTATTTGACTGCATGGCTTACTTGCTTTCAGCGACTTCTGTCTTACGATGCCGTCTTTCCAAGACGTCGCTGCCATCCTTCGCTCGGCGACCTTGCTCAAGATGGATGGCTACCGTGCCTTCGCGATCCATTACCTCCGGAGCTGGTGGCCTTCCGACCTTTGTTGCGTCACGCAGAATCGACGGCCATACGCAGTAGAAACCTTCCTTCTATGTCGCCAGTGCAACGTTCCCCAGGTACTCAAGCCTGTGTTCTATGAGCTGATTCGAGACCCGCGCGGGCGATTCAAGGTTCCTGGCGCCAACGCTTCCCACAAACAGGGGAATACTGGCTGCTCCGCTTCGAGTCAGGCGGAACACTTGGAAGAACGCGCCCTAGACGCACTCTCTAGGGATGACGAAACACTCGTCCTACGAGCTCGCGAAATTTTTTTGATCGCGTGGTTTGATACCACCATCCGTAACCCAAGCCGTTCTTGTGCGCTACGTGGCTCCGACAACAAGGTCAAGCAGTGTCCGTCCAGCAGCAAGAAGAACTCTACATGGGAAGCCCTCGTGCATACCTCCGGTCTGTTTCAAAAGTTTATGTACGACCCCATCGGCGGATTCGAAGCACTGGCTGCCGTCGCGTGGAAATCTGAGGCAGAAAAGTGGTGCAGCCAATGCGTGGAGCGAATGGGCGAAAAGTGGACGAAGAGGGCACAAGAACTTTGGGATCAGTTAGATGAGATTCTGGAGCTCGGCGAGCGAGAAGTTGCGACATAGTTTGCATGCATATATGCGTTCATCGGAGGGCCCCTGTAGCCCGTGCTCATCAGCTCATGCTCCGTGTACAGTTTAATGACTTTTTTTTTGCTACTCTGACGTACAATACTGCCCCTAATTACTCTGGAAGGGGCATCTGTGAAGAACGAATGCGCTTTCGGACCCATTTCAAGATGCTTTCAACGCCCGGAGCTGAATGAGTTCCATATGCTTAATGTCAAGTTGACGAGCATAATGATGAAGTGCATGAGAAATTTGACACCTGTTAGTCTTCAGTTGCTACAAGGATGGCTGACTGTAACGAACAAAATACATTGAAGTTCGACAAAGAGCAACGCCTAGCTTTCCAGTCTCTCGTTCAACCGCTGACTCTCGCATCACTGTCCCACCAACTCCCTAAACTCAGAACCCCACTGGTCATTCCTCTTCACTTCTTCCACGAACACCTCGAATTTCAGAGTTCCCCCAGTGGATGTAGCGCCTGCCGCAGTCCCTACAGCGAGTACTTTGACTAGGGCAGCGACGGCTCGCATCGTGCTTCTTCTCAACTCCGCCGCACGCTCCAAGTCCTGCTTGACGGTATCCTTCGTAACGGGCGCCCCACGCATGGTCGTCTCGAGCGCAGGTGTCAGCTCATCGAGGCGCGCGATGAGGAGAGGGATGCAAAGCGAGATGGAAGAGAGGCGAGAGAGGAGGAGATGTGAGAGGACTTTGATTTCATCCGATGGGTCGGCCAGGGCTGGAAGGAGGTGGGTCAGGTATGTTGGGAGGTCTAGTTTGTGAAGGCAGGTATCGAGCTATGTAAGGAGCAGGACGGGTTGGCGTTAGTGCTTTTAAGGGCTGTAGGAAGGTGGAGGACTAACCAGAGTATATAGAGTCTCCCAGGCTGTCTTGCGCGCCTCAAGACCATCGTCGACTTTGTGAGTCCAGGGACCCATCTGCACGATGCGAATGAGGTCGGGGTTGACCTTCGTCTCTGCATAGAGGATGGGTAGAAGTGTTGGAAGGTGATCCCGGACAAGATGGGGCTTCGTGCGCGCAGCAGAGTTAAGTGCAGAAAGAGCAAGACGGCGAACAGTCTGTGAAAGGGATGAGTAAGTGTGAGTTAACTAGATTAAACTGGTGATTACCAAGTCGGCGTCTTTCATCAGACTCAAGAAATCCATGAGGAGTGGGGCGAGGAGCTCGTCGTACGAAGGAGAACTCTCCGCGAAAGTGTACCGCACCGCTGACACGACTGTAGCGCGGACCGCGGGGGTCTCGTCGCGGATGCGCGCATGCAACTGAGGGAGGTAGCGAGAGGGCTGCGTCGTCGTAAGCTTACCAAGGCACGCAGCAGCAACATTGCGAGTGGATTCTTCGGAGTCGGAAGTCGAGTTGTGGAAGAGGGGTGCCCAGAGGAGATCTGCAACGGGCTCAAGTTGGCCATGAGAGCAGTGTGTAACCACCTGTAGGTTTTTGTCAGATTAGACTGGTCTTAGATAGGCTACCCGGTAAAAACTAACTTCTTTGAGAGCATGGAGAGACAGTAGGCGTTTTGAGGGATCATTCTCAGTAACTTTCAGGATGACAGGGAGGAACTGGTGAAGATTCCCGATCGCAATATTGCCTGGTGCACAAACAGGGGTTGGAGTCAAAATCGTTGGACGTGAAAAAGAAGCCCATACCAGCGGAGAATGCTGCAGCAGTCCTAATTTCTTCCTCTTCAGCAGAAAAGTGCTCAATGGTATTGTGGAAGATATCTTGTTGAGGAGACATGTCACTGCGCTGTGTGAGCAGAATTATTTCTCTAGAGAAATGTCTGCAATCCTACATGAAACGGCCCAACTCGCCCAAGATCAGCAAGCTGAGAACGACAGTCGATGGCTTCGCTTTTGATGAGCTCTGGGGACCGTTTAGCACCAAAGCACGGGAATTTATTAGAGTTGAGTCAGACCTTGACGGCCTTAGAATACTCGGCGATGGTACCTGCGGCTACATCTTGCTGGCTTCTGACGACCTGTCCGATGCATTTTGCAATGTTTCCTGGATTGGCCTCCGCCTTGGGAGCTTTTTCCACGGCGATAACAAGACTTGGCACGACATGGGTTGCAATCTGTCTATCAGCCTGGACGAGGGCGGAGAAGAACGCGAGAAGAGCGTCAAGGGCCGCACCGGACACGAGAGGAGAGTATGAGATCTGATAAATGTCAGTGAGAAGTTCTCGCTCGACTTCAGGGAACGTGGTGGAAGGGGAGAGCTCCAGTAGTACAGCAAGAATGGAAAGGGCCTGCGAGAGAAGAGAGATGTCGGAGGTGCTGATATAGAGCTTGATTTGAGGAACAAGAGAAGGGGGGAGATCGGCTGGGATCCCAGACTGATACCTAGAGGTAATCAAACATCAAAGAAGTACGGAGTCAGATGGTGACGGTGCTTACCTCTTGAGTAGCGTGTCAAGTGCGCTGAAAATTTCCGGCTTTCCACCTCGTCCAGTCTTCCGCATCAAAACCATGACCCATTCCATACAGGAATTCACCCATTGATCGCTGATCTCCACATCTCGAGCAACTTTAGTCACAACTTTGACAGCTCCAGCTGTGTTGCCCGTAGTGCGGCATATGGCCTGCCACTCCTTTCCACCTTTCATCTTCACCACGTCCGAGGCACATATCCACAAGTCTGCCACACAGTCCTCAGCGCAGGTGCGCACCTCGGCATCAGTGTCATGGGTGCTCAGCCGTTGGAAAGCTTCGTCATAAACTCGGTCGGGCCAATCACCGCCTTTGACCGGTCGCGCAGCATTGAGAAGAGCAGAGAAGACACGGAATGCTTCCGAAGCAACACGAGGGTGGCGTTCGCCGAGTGACTTGAGGAGTACTGGAGTGAGCGTGGGGAGCGAAGAAGCGAACACTGCGGGTGCATGTGTCGAAAAGAAAAGCGCAAGGAACGAGAGACATGTCAAGTGCAGCGTGGATGTTGTCGTAGTTGGTGATTGCGAGAGGATGCTCTTGGACGTTGCCGCGATTGGGCCTACTTGAGTGGAAAGCGAGCCTGGGAGCACCCCGAGTAAAGCATGGAGCAGTTGAAATCCAGCTTGCACGGTGGCTGGCGCAGTCTTAGGTGACTTCAGTTGATTGAGTAAAGCTTTCGATAGCGAAGGGACTTGGGATCGCAAAACAAGGTATGGGGTTTCTTCAACATCCATCCTCTCTTCGCTGTCCCGTTTCCTCTTTCCATGCACAGTGCTGTCGCCGTCCGTTACTTGCGGTAAACCTCCGTACATGCTGGTCTGGTTGAGCAATGTGGCGTAGGTCGCCCAGACCTCCAGGCGAACAGTCTCTTCCCTGTCACCGAATCGTGAAATGAGCACTGGGGATACGTCCTTGTACAACGAGATAAGAAGTTCCGGGCGAGTGACGATAAGAGCTGATAGCAGCTTGGTGGCTGAGCGGCGAATTTTGTATGAGGTGTCTTCGTCGTCAGAGTACCTGGAAGAAGTCAGATTGACGAACGCTAGGGCGGTGGAACCACGAACTCATCCAGATCACCGTCGTCTTCGTCTTCGTCATCAACATCAGCCATTTCCTCGTCCACGTCGTCATCGCCACCTGCATAATTCTGCAGATACATGAGCATTCAGGCGAAAAGGTGTTCTTGGAAGGGACGTACAGGATCATACTTGATGTATTGATTCCCTATCTGAACTATAGGATTCACGAAAGGTGTAGCCTCACTGGGAGACCGCAATAGCAACGTCTCCAGAGCCTTTCTATGGATTAGTAATGGAAGTGTCCCAAGATTCTGCACACTTTACCTGCAAGCATCCTTCCCTCAGTTCATCGTCATCGCGCTGAACTGCCTTCAATATTCCTGGCACAATATCGGGCAGTGACGCCGTCAAATGCTGCGGCGACTGTCTGAGGATCGAAGAGACGAGATTGATTGTGGTTCTTTGTTGTTCTAAGTTTGCGTTGGCGGCGAGGAACGGCAAGACGTTTGTCCGAAGCAAATCTGCAAAGAGATCTGCGGGAGCCACTGGAACAAACTGAGAAAGAGTCGAGATGGCACGTTTTCGAACAGCAGGACGTGAATGTGTGAGAAGGGGAGCAATAGCGGTGAGCGGCTGTGGACTAAGAGAAGGGTCAGAGAAGTGTGCTGGAAATCGAGTGATGAGGATGGAGAGCGTTGAAAGCGTCTCGAGCAGGGTCTCAGGTGGGGTCTCAGGCTGTCAAAGAGTTGGTCAGGAGTGGGCTTCTCCAGGTGGATCGTCTCACATTAGAGACTTGCGCAAGTAGTTTTGGTGTGAGCTTTGCACATGCCTTTCCGGCGATCTTGCCTTCTGGCGGCAATTCTGACGTGATCGTCTTGAGGGCTATATGTGGCGTCAAAACACCATGCGCCTCTCGTGGTGAGTCAACACTCACCGAGACCGGAGATGTCTCGTAGTTCTTCATCCTTTCCAACAGAGAAGTTGATGAGACTATCTACAACAAACTCCATCTGGGGCTCCCGAATGATCTTGATGAGTTGCCCGAGACTGCAAGAGGGTTACAACATTCACAGTTTCAGGACAACAGACGTCAGCTCTATGTTTACTAGTTAGACGCACCACCTGACCGCCTGGTTCTTGACTTCGGAGATCTTGTCTTCTACTAAGTGAAGTACCTGACGAAGGACTTTGCTCTCCGTTGATTCGTCTCCGAAGAAGCTGGCTGGATCCTGCTTGATCTCCGACATTAGGTCGTTCAGCCCCATGAACCTATGCATCCGGGTTATCAGCACCCCAATCAACACTTTAAACGCGTCCGAAAACAAAGATCACGCACCTGAAGTCCTGGTCCGGAGACTGCATCTGCACTCGAGATGACCGCGGTCAATCAACCAACAACATTTGATATCAAGTGTACAATTACCTTCTCTATCAAACTATTCATTAGGTATGTTTTCGTCATATTGAAAGAAAAGTCCAATCAAAATGTGCAGATGCGGATGGAGTTAGATGAAGACAGGAGCCACAGTCGTGACTGATTCGGAGTTCTTGAAGTTCCTGAACAGCCACCGCGAACAAGCGTTCCGCTGTACCTCAATTGTTCAAGTAAGTACCAGCATTGAGTCTAGGATTCCCAAAGGAATGAACGAAGGTCTACGGCCATTTACTTGCGTTGGCATAGGAAGCCTATGTTAACAAATACAATATCAAGGTGCGTGTAGCAATACAGTGCGTGCAAAATTTGGTAAACTGGTGTAGAAAATATAATCGTCGACATTGTCCAGGTTCGAACCAGTGTGTGGCCATTCGACCTCACTGTTCACTCTCAGGCTCTAGCCAGCCAGCGTCCTCCAGCAGCCGATGCGTGTGTGGAGTATCTGGCTTTATGTCGCCGTTCAGTGGCGAGAACCACTTCCGTACTCTGTTGGCTATGCGGAACTCCACACACCAAAAAAGGCTCTCGTCCTGAAATAAAGGTATAAGCCTTAATGCAACACAGGCGAGTGCACAGTGGGACATTCAATACCTTTCTTGTCCTGCCTGCCTTCGGCTGGCCGACTACCTTGCCTTGATACCATTGGCCATTGCTAGCGCAAACCCACACGGGTTCTCCACTCTGGATTACAGTCAGAGCTCAAAAATGAGCCACTTGCAACAGAACGTACTTTGAACCGATAGGACCAAGGCTCGTCGAGCTCATCTGGATCATTTTCTGTGTAGAAAGAGTCGCCCCAACTGCCATCATCCCAAGTGGCGAGGTCGACAGAATGCAATTCTAGCTTCTGGGGATTGCCCATTATACTAGGGTAAAAGGGTTTCTTTGGACTAGTCGAATACATGCTATTGGGTAAGCGTAACGATGGGGGGCTTGTGTGGGGTACTTAGAGTCGAGGGGAAGGGCATTTATCTGTACTCTTATACACAGCAAGCTGTGTGGCCTGTGGACCAAAGCACTGCCTCTCTGGTGCACGGGCAACCCCTGATATCGAAGACAATGGTAGTAGATCTGTTTGTTGTGTACGCATTTGGAAAGAAAGGATATACGCTTTGACTGGGAGACAATAAATCAATTGTGGAACGGAGCCAAAATGGGGAGCATGAGAAGAACAAAGCGTCGCATATTCCAAGAAGATCCACACCTCTCCAAAATCGTCTGGCAAGGTCAAAGGTGTAACCCGCCCAGAGCACTGAGCAAATTGGAGACAAGCCTATTTGAATGTTCAGATAAACATACCTAGTACTACTACCGACTAAACACCCGCAACTACGGGATGATCCAGATCGGCCTGGTTCCTTCGCCATAACCCTCCAGCAACCGCACCCACACTAGTACGGATAGGGAGCCGCACCCTCCGCTGGTCCAGTGATTCCATCCCTCTCCGCGCATTCGTCCAGATACATGAGCAGTACGTCCAGCCACCTTCTGCGTCCTTTATACAACGCGACATCATCTGGCCAACTCCGGACAGCACTTGCCAAGCGTCCCGCCACTCCACGCTCCTGCGCGAGTTGCTCGACATTGAATTGATACGTACGTATTCCGAAGACCACCGCGCCTGTGCGAGGAAGACGCCGCAGGGTCTGCCTCTCGCTTCTCAGGCGCAAAGTTGAGGGGGCAAGGTATGGCACTTCCCGCGTACCATGTCCTCGTCCATGTGCAAAGTCATCCTCTGGTCCGTTCAGAGACTCGGACCAGCTGAGTTCTTCAGGGTCGATATCTGATATTGTGTCTTCTTCAATATCCAGTCGTGGCTCGTCATCTCCCTCCGGAGCTTTGGATGGCTTGACAACCTGGATAGAATAGTTGTTCCTTATCACTGGCTTGTCGAGGGGCAAGCGCTTGAAGAAGCGATTCATGCTTAGTTGCAGCTTCTCCTTGACTATAAGTAGAATGGTTTGAACAACTCAGCAATCTTCGGGCATCGGGATGGTACTCTCACATTGAGGTACTTCTGTGTGTATTTCGTCTAGAGGCATGCCGATTTTGTCTCGCATCCGCCAGAATCCTGAGCACAGAGTGGGACCGACATCAGTCATAATGCAGACAAGAGCGGTGTAGCAAAAGGGTCCCAACCTGGTACACAGATGAGTCCTGCTTGGAAGTAGTATTTCCCATCGGATCCTACGCCATGGTCGAGTCAGCACCACGGCAGTGAGGCAGAAGGGGGGGGGGAAGCCAAGAGATACCCTCTATCATGATTGCGATATCATCTTGCATCCTGGATAAATGTGATCAGCCCCATATCTTCACTCTGCTCCGGGGTCGTCCAACTCACAAACCATTCACTATCCTCATCGCTTCTTCTCCCATTTCTGTACCACTCATCTTCTCGAGTACACTGAGATCGTATTGAACTCCCGTTTCCACGACCTCGATTGTCTTGACTGGCATCTCTCCGTCCCATCCAAGTGGTATATCACCGATGCATGGCATAGGGGAGGACGCGGGGAGGCGCGAGATGCGGAAAGCGGACGGATACCGTCGAGGGAGATACTCCGCAAGTTCAAACAGCAGTTCTTTCGCTGCGCGAACGGTTAGCACCTGAATACATAGTCTAATTAACATCACCAACTAGCTTCCGCACCACCTGCGACTTTAACGGCTTCGTCTTCGCGAGATGGAAGAACACGTAGGACGTTTTCACCAGACTTGCGTACTCTGAAGCTGCGGATACGCTGATAGAATGAAAACGATTGATCGAGCTCCATCCATTCGGTCCAGGGCATGGTACGAATACCCATAGTCACGCTAAATGAATACATCCGATAATTAGTAGCTTGAAGCACTCGCAATCAAATGCACCCAGAAAAGCAGGCGGGCACAGAAACCAAAACCCTACTTGTGAGTCACACTTACTGATACTCGCCCCAGCGGAACGGACGGTAGGGCACAGGCTTCACATCCTGCAGCGCGTGAGGACAAGGGGTGATCTCCGGGTACTCGAACCTTTGAGGAGTCCATTCTATCGTGTTTCAACGTTCACTTCACAAAAGTTGCACTCAAAAACGAGTACACATACCTCCTGCCCCGCGATCCTTGTTAGCGTCCTTCTCTTTCACTGAATTCGTAGAGGCAGTCGGGTTGTTAACTTTTGAGTTCCCCCCGGGTCGAGACCAGGTTAAAACTCTATATGTTGAGTAGATTGCTATCGACTGCAGCACTACAGGGAGAAGTGTGCGAACCAGGGCCGCCTTGCTTCTATCCTCGCCAGTAGCGAGGTGCTGAGCCTGCGCGCCAATCGCTGCGAGTTTGGCGATCCAGCTGTCCATCGAAATCAAATGTGTTTTTCTTTTAAGACGTTGATCAATCCGAGGGATCTCCTGGGATCCAGCAATACAATAAGAAGTCGAATGAGATAGTCGTTCCCTCCTATACAGCCTCACTCAAGTGACTCGACCTCGAGGCTTTTGTAGAAGCCCCGTAAGCGAGCAACGCAAGGCGCTGGCATCCCGCCTGTCAAGTATATGTCACAGAGACTCACAGTTATACCAGTCATCTGATCATAAGCCCAGATTCTACATATGTGGTTCCTGAGCTCATCACTTCGTTTCGGGCCAATGCAACTGTATACGGATGAATAGCACCTAGTACTTTACCAACTATCTACTGGATATATCCCTGGGAGGTTCCCTAGAATGTTCGTATGTTGAGGTGCATCCTGTAAGGGAGTAAGTAATCGAAGTCAAGAAGTAAGCATCAGAAGCGGTGATTGCATGCAGCGATTGGAGGTTGCCGTTTTGACATTTGGATGTTTCTCCGGCTTGTCCAGTCAGTACTGCGATGTTGCGGCGCGGCGCGTGTAAGTAGGGATGATCTTTCCGCACAGGAAGGTGTGTTGGGTAGCAGACGAAATGAAGAAATAATGTGCAGGATATGTATCACTAAAACGCGGAGAATAACATCGACCCTCAAGGTATATCAAAGAGCGACCCGAGTATCGAGGACAGTGCTTGGAGGTAACAACGGCCTAGGTGCACGCAGGATGGGAGATGCACCAGGCTACGTGCGCGCATTAAGATTTGACATCATCATGGTGGCCCAAAAGTCACCGAAGACGCCCTTGAAAGGAAGGGAGGTGGCGGTGAAGTTGGATCCTCGAGCTCGTATGAGGGGGGAAGCGTTGATACGGACCATCGAGAATCACGCGAAATAGCCGAATAAGGAGGAGGAGTATGTCGATGGGGACCAGCTTCATCCAGATGGGCTGGACCATGGGAAGAAAATGACTCGCTAGTAGATGCGGTAGTGGTGCCGTTTTCTGGAGCAAGTACCGGCTGTGAAGCTGGTGCTGGCATGATCTGGTGATGTTCGGGGAGCTGAGAGTGCTGTGGTGTGATTCCCCAAGCACTCACGTGGCTGTTGTTAGACGCTACAGGTGATGGCGACCTGGTGCTGCATACTTCACTCGACCAGCCGGTTGAATGGTTGGTAGCGGTGAAGGATGTTACGCGACGCGTTGTCTGCTCTCCCAGACGTTCGCCCGTCATTTGGGCTACTTCTGTCCTTGATAATGTATCCGAGCTGAGGGTTGGCTGCTCTGCGACCGTGTCCACTCGCGAAGAACATGCCAGACCATGTAGCACAGGCCAATCCTGAGATCTGTCACTCTGGGGAGTGCCACTTGGACGAGTGGTGTGCGCCGTGGATCGACGAGCAGCGGCCCGGGCCGATGGGCACAATCGCCGCCGCAGGTGAGCAGATGGAGAATTGTGAGGCATGATGAGTTTGTGCAGTACTTCGCTCAGGCTGGTCTTTGGTGGACGTGAGGTCCTGCGCACGGCTACCATGGGAAGTTAAGTAGGATTCAAGAGGCAGGCTATGCAAGGTGGTGATAGTGCGACCAGCCGGAGCTTCAGCTTCACAACGCATGTTGGACTTTGTCGAACTTCTTGAAAGCGGTAGCAAGCATATCGCACTGCAAAAGACTAAGAATACTTGCTTGGCAACGCCGCAATAACAGTTAAGCAGGATCACTTCGACATAACTAAAGATTATCTTAGTGAGTCGTGTAAGTTGGTGATATAAACTACAACACAACACCATTTTCAAGACTGTTCAAGAACAAGTGTAATTTAACAAACGTTAAATTGGGGTGTATGCCGGGGGTGGCTCATCGTTATCGTTGAGAGTACCCGTGTCGATCGAATTTAGCGCGTGGGCGCGTGCTGACTCTCTGTGAGGCGGGTAGGCATCCGAAGAGTGGATAATTGTATGGGGTGGAGGTGAAGTGGAAGGCGTTATCACTATTGACGGAGGCTCAAGAGTTGATGGTGAGGGCAGGCGAGGGGATGGTATCACGGAAACTGGCCCTGTTTGAACTCTTGGAAGCCCAGGAGGGGATGTAGGAGGTGGAGGTGACGCCGATTGAGGTCGGAAAGGAGCAGTAGGTGAAGTCATAAAGGGCTCAACCCGGCGCACCGGCGAAGAAGGCGATGGGGTTGGGGAGTTGAACGGGGAAATAGATTGGCGAACGGAAACTGGTGGTGGCCGAGTACGGGGAGGAGGTGCTTGCACCGCAGGTTCAGGCACTGGGAAGAGAGATGAAGGTGACATTGGCTGTCGTCGTGAATCCCTTCGACCTGACGAAGGCTGGTGAGGGTGGGTTGATTGGCGATGTACAGGAGCAGGCGGAGCTGCAGCATAGTTTCCACGAGGGCGATCTGACTGCAACCTCCTATACGACTCTTGAGGCCTCGCTGATGCTCGTCCTCCCCCACCAAAATTGTCCTGTGGGATCCGCATAGCCTTTATACGATGGCGTCGTCGACGAGCACAGACAATACAAAGTGCGAGCAAAGCGATCACTACGGCTGCAAATAATGTTCACAAAAATGGTTTCAATATGCATTGGAAGGGACTAACCACCCCCAGCGATGATAGCAATTACGGCCGGTCGCGAGAATCCGCAAGGGAAGTCCGACCTGCAAGAAACGTTGGAAAGAGTGTGCGTCAGATCTCATGGCACTCACATGTCGCAAGCAGACACGGCTGGGACAGATGACAGCAGCACAAAGGTTGGCAGTGCCAGATGAACCACAGACCACAAAGCTGACTGCGCCATATTATTCCAACGAGACGGGGGAACAGTCTTCGCGCAGCTCCTCAAGGAATTGCTTTATGGCGGGGGGGCGTACTGCGCAGTGGCACTGGCTGTGAAGAGAACTTCGTTCGAGGCCTGAAGATAAAATACGCGCGCTCGGGTGGATGCTGTGCGTGCTCCAGCTTCTCAGGTACGAGAAGAATTAAGAGCACATTTGTCGTCGCACTGCCACCCGTCAAGTGGATCAGGAGGACAGAATGTGGTGGAAAAGATCTCTGTCGAACTATTCAACGTTGTGCAGAGAGCACTGTGCCAAATATTGGCAAGGACTTGAATGGGGAGTGGTTGGGAGTCCGTTATAAGGACATTGTGCTTGAACTCCCGCTCGACAAATAGACGAAGTGGTCGGGATGCGACACCGAACTTACCCCGTTGACGTGTGGTGAGGAGTGCCAAGCTAAATCAAGACGCAGATGGGCCGCTTTAGAGTTTACGTTCCGGTGAACACATGCTCCAGCAGCTCGAGGCCAACTTGAGGTATATACGATGGTTGAGAATTGAAATCGCAAGGAATAACTGTTGTGGAAACAAGTACGTGAAGTTGGAGCTGAAGAGAGAGCCACAAGCCTGGGCTGGGTTCGGGTTTGATAAACTCAAACAAGGTGAGATAAGTCGGCAGACCTGCCAGCTGGCTTTGCCTTAGTTCTCGTCTAGCTCATTGTCTTCGCCGGCGGTCAGGTAAACATGGCGGAATCTGTCAGCTCTTCTGTGCGCTCGAGGAAACCAGGCAAGGGGGTTTTCATAGTGAAAAAGAATGACATTGACCGTGCGTCCATTAAAGTCAGATACTGTTATGAATGTTCACCTGCCATGCTACGACAGAGCTTGCACAAGTCCTGCAGTACCGCAGCGACGGGCATGCCTACGTACACTACGAGGGCTCTGACAAACGACTAGACGAATGGGTTCCGGAATCTGAACTACGTCCCGTCGAACCCGGTTCCGATGCGTTGCCTTCGGGAGTGACGAGCGGCAATGGCAAGCGTAAGAGGGAAGACTCGCCTAGTCATGCTGGTTCACCACCCGCCTCTGCACGCACAAGCTCGTCGGAGAGAACCCCTGGGCCCGACGCGGAAGAACCGGCCCCCCAGCAGACCATGACCGAGGAAGACTTCGATATCCAACACCACAAACAGATCACGGCGCAGAGGAACTTTGACCAAGTCAATTTCGGACAATGGCAGATCAAAACATGGTGCGTAGTTGATATTCAACAGTCAGAACCTCTTACTCATGATACGCACAGGTACTTCTCTCCATACCCACTGACTGAGTCGGAGGTCGAGGATGGTAGTGCCACTCAGGCCGGATCATCAGCGCCCACCTCCAAGATCCCGGGTGTCAATCGAGCTACTATGCGTTCACATGGTCGAACCTCGGACTTGCTCGCAGGTGGCCTCACGCGTTCGCACTTATCCGGCGAAAAATCTATCTTATGGGTGTGCGAACGATGTTTCAAATACATGGCAGAGGGATCTACGTGGGAGTTGCATGCTGTGAGCCCTTCAACCCCCAGGTCTGTTACTGGACGCTCATGAGATGATTTTTTTCTAGAAAAAGTGCGACAGGAAACATCCACCGGGAAGAAAGGTTTACCAACGTGGAGCACACATCATCTGGGAGGTGGATGGAGCCAAAGACAAGGTCAGTTGCTCGTATCTAGGTTCGGAACACTTCCAAAATTCTAGCACAGTTGTACTGTCAAAATTTGTCACTTTTTGGGAAGCTGTTTATTGATGTCAAGACGCTATTTTTTGACTGCGATAATTGTAAGTACAACGTCATGTGTGTATCCAGCACTAATATGTTTTCGTTATCTTAGTCTTGTTCTATATACTTACCGATGCGGACTCGCAACGGGATCACGTCCTTGGTTTCTTTTCAAAGGTGCGGCGCATATGCCATTGGTCAGATCACTTCTCAGTAAATATGACAACAGGAAAAGATTTCTTACGACGATTACAATCTTGCATGTATTATCGTCTTGCCGCCATACCAACGGAAAGGATACGGGATGCTCATGATAGAGTTCAGTAAGTTTCAAAGCGCGCTCGCTCTCCTTCTCTGTTTTCATTCTTTTAGGTTACGAGCTGTCCCGACGAGCCGGCAAAGCGGGCACGCCTGAACGACCTCTGTCCGATCTTGGCCTACGAAGCTACCTCACGTATTGGGTGGCAACTCTCGTACGTTTCTTCAGGTGCGTTTGGACGTTCGATGAATAAAATATGTTTTTCTCATAATCTAGGTCAGGCGACTGTTGTCGGTGCTCCCTCCCGACTACTTGCAAGTCACGACGGATCAGTGGACACCTGATATATCACAACTACAATCACCGCCATCCGAGGATAGCATAGTTCGCAGAAAACGACCAAAGGGATGGGATGGCGAGGTCTCCGAGATACAATCGGCGGGGCCACCTCCCAGTTCTTTCGGAGGTCTGTGCTACTCGTTATCTTTTGAGTGATGCTCACTGACACCTAGCAGATGTTCTCAGTTCACTCCGGAAAGTCGAAACCACATCAAATCCGGATGGTAGTGCGACATCGCATGTGGTCGTGCAGTGTACACTCGCAGAAATCGCTCACACGACTAACTTGAGAATCGAGGACGCCGCGTTTGCTCTCAGCGAGTGTGGACTTCTTGGACACGTACAAATGAACAGTGATGGCTCGAGAGAGCAGATCAGTATCACTAGGGAAATGGTTGAGGCAGTTGCAAAAGAGCGGCGGGTGAAAGAGATGTGCATGAGCTTGGCCCATGTCTTACTGTAAATATTCATGGCGAGTTGTATCTTTCTCCGTTAATGCAATCATTTCACGAGCCACATGGATGGCGACACCTGAGAAAAATGACTAATATCCAGCGAGTGCACTATGTGACACACCATAAGTGACGGCTCGGTCCCGCACCTGAACCGTACAATTGGTCGGGGTGACTCAGAATTTCTGTCGAGAGGCTAGATTTCCGAGAGTAAGAAAGGACTGCATGATGTAAATGTCGTATAGCGTATGGTGCATGCATGCATAGCAAGTGCATAAGGGATACAAGGGCAACACAAGGCGACACCCAGGGAAGATCATGAAAGTTTCAACAACATTTACTCGACGGCAGCCTCGTGTTCCACAGCAATGATTGCCTGGCGCTTCTCTGCCACCCGTAGTGCCCGACGTTCCCTAGCAGCCTAGCCGGTCTGTCAGTAAGAAGGTCGCTAGATATGATGACATGAAAATGGACCTTGTTCTTGACACGGCGAGCTTCCATCTGGTCAGTGAGGACCTTGGTGCGATTCTTCTCGGCTTTAGCCTTGTGAATGTACTCCATGAGTACACGCTTGTTCTTGAAGACATTACCCTTCGACTTCTGGTAGAGCGAGTGGTAGCTGATAGAAAGTGTATAGCGTGAGATCGCCATCTCCTGGGCACAAGATAGGGCGAAAACACTTACAGATGCTTATCGATCTTGCCGGCTTCTCTGTACTTCCTCAACAACCGTCTAAGGACCCGCTGTCTCCGCATCCACTGCACTTTCGTGGGCAGACGAGCCTCCGCGGTACCCTTTCTCTTACCAGGACCAGTGTGACGACCCTTGCGTTTTGCAGCAAGGAGGTCCCGTGTGCGTGCGCGTGAGTGGATGACGGTGGGTTTGATGATGACCCGACCATCCTTGATGAGTTTCTTCACATGTGAGCGAGAGTTGGCGTTGCCGATCTCTGCTTGCTCAGCGGGATCGAGCCAGATTTTGCGTTTGCCGACACCAGCAACGGCGGCGGCTAGCCGCTTTTGAGAGCGTAAGTTGACCATGGCGGTGTCTACGACAATGTTTTTGATCAATGTGCGATAGAAATATGGATCAACGATTCTGTTCACCTTGATCTTGAGGATGTCGGTGAGGTGGTCTGGAGGAGTCACCCAGAAGCGTTGGAGTGCATGAGGGTTACGTAAGACAGCCACTGAACCTTAATTTGCTAGAACTGTACAGAGGTAAATTTACATTCAAGCTCAGCTGTCCCGCGCCACAGCCGCTCTGTCACGCAGTGGCACAGCCTGGTCTGCAGCGGCGGTCTGGCTCCGTTTATGTGTGTATGTGGCGCGCTGCAGGGCCTACGTCGCCAGTCTTTTCCAATCTTGATGTTCGGCCATTTCACGAAGTTCCCGCCCGACGGGAAACCGGACTTTGTTCATGAACATCAACTGCATCTCGACCTCGACGGAAATGCCCGTTGACGACCTATAGGAAAATGCCCTCAGTGTTATCTGCATTCTCTGTCAGTTTCAAGTGCTCTGGCCTCCGTGCAAGCTGTCACCCACGTCCGTTCCCATGCACCCTGCGGCTGTCCTGTCAGGTCAATTTGCCATTCGCTGGTCTATTTATTGCATTTCACCAATATGGCGCTCTATGTTACGACCAGCTTTATTCGTGGCTAAGCCTAACTGGACCGTCCCTCAGGCTTGGTTCCCCATGACCTGATTCTTTGTGATCATCTTTGTTACTTTAGTTTCAAAGTCCACGATCCACTTGCGCCGAGGTCCATCGTTCGTGCTTCCGTGGGCGTGAACCGATATTTGCGGTGGCGCCTAAGGTCTCCTGGTATGCAACGCCCTACGCCATAGCAGTTGACGTTGTACTTTTTGAGAGCTTTTGTTGGACTTTGTTGGTTCATCATGTCACTACGGGACCCAATGACGGATGCGTTGCCGTTACTGAACGGGCATGGTCATTCATGGATGTGTATCCAAGCGACCCAGAGTCTGCTCCGTATTTGTCAACAGACGTCAGTGGTCTTTCCTGTGATGATATCAGCGCCGTTCCTGAAGAGGCTAACCTCAGTGGGGGATGCCGGGGGCGAGGGAGCTCTGTCATTCCCTGGGGTGTCTCTGCTTGTCTGCCAGCTCAGTGAGACTTGCGGCTAATTAGCACGATAAATTGGTCTTTCTAGAAATGCTTGAGCTTGGTCCATATGCTGCAAGTCTGCTACCGAGAAACGTGTTGGCTCGGGGTTTGAATTTGAAAGCTGAACGGTCCCTGAGCGTATTTGAGGAGTTCTCGTTCCGGTAGGTGCGAATGGGATGACAAGAAGATGGGTCTGATGAACATCTTCTATCACATTCATAAGACTTTCATCAGATCTTCGATTGCGGGTATACACGATTTGGGGAAGTCGCCCGCCAGCCTCGTGTATCAAAGCCTGTATGATAGGAGACTGTGGTCGAGAACTAGCAGTATAAATCAAAGGGCTAATAAGCACGACCCAGAGGA
>KN839837.1:1680962-1703681 GCA_000827185.1 Hydnomerulius pinastri MD-312
TGTGGGCTCGGAGTTGACCTTGAACAAATTTCTGGTGTTCTTATTGTGAGTGTGAGCAAGATTTCGGATAAGCAGCCGCATCTGAAGACCGGACGGGACGTGGACAGCGGAGCCACTGATCAAGCAGTAGCTTAGTAAGCACGGATGGGTCTATTGGAGAGGAATCGAGTTTCTTTCAGATTTCTACCACATCACATCTTCCGTCTCCTCGTCCGCCAGAAAATACCGTTCCTATCAAGATCCTTCTTGATAATCTGTTGATTATTTGTTTCTTGTTCTCAATCACCAAGGATCCTAGAAGTACCAGGCTCATAATCAAGAACTCGATAGAACCGCTCCGCTTGCTTGTTCTTACTTACAAAGGCGCCCCTTGCAGGAGGGTTAGAGGAGCCAATTGCACCCCTTGTCGCCTTTGCCTTGCTCCCAGCCGGCCTTTTATCATCAAACCAGTCATCTTTTTTAACGTGTTTCAAGTTAACATGATTATGTCTCTATAGGACGGACACGACCCCCCACCCCTTTACGAATTACTTCTATTTCGCCAACGTTATATCTCGTAAACACCACGTTTATCTCGCCCACTTCCACACTCCCTCATCTTTCCTCTCTCGCAATGGCTGTTCCTGATTCTACAGATACCGCTCAGACCGAAGGCGAAGGACCTGATGGCTCAGACAAGCCCCCACACGAAGATAGTACTCTCCGTGCTTCTCTCCACCTTACTTCCTCCTCCACACTTGTGAACGGCTCCGCTCATCACCGTCCCTCCTCCAAACAGCCTAAACAGGCTGTCGAACAAGGAGGCACCCCGATGTCGACCACCTCTTCCGATGATCCACCTTCTCAGGGCGTTACCCTCCTCCCGCCAGAATCTGGCTCATACCCCAAACACCCTGGGCAGACTCACCTCGATCTCGAGAGGCTTGTCCTTCCTACCGCGCACCGGCATAGAGACTTCTCTGTGCCGGGGTCGGCAACGCCCTCTGCTACTGATTCCCCTTCCCCATCGGAGAGCGAGAGCTGGAGTGTCCCGTCCACTCGCCCGCCAAGTCAGGCGCCCAGTCGCGCCCCCAGTATGTCGGCCGGTGTTTCTGGGGGCAAAGTAACCGCTCCCCCACCCAAACCCGCCTCTCAGAAAGGCAAAGTGCCACCTTCTCCACAGCCCCCTACCACTCGTCCCAGGGCGCCATCAAATGCTCACTCTGATTCTGGACAAAAGTTCACATTGAAAGACCTCATCGCCTCAGCACCGAAACTGAGTCGCAAGTCTTCTGCCCGGTCTACCGGCAGCAGCAAGAAGTCAGACTCTGACGGGGAACGAAAATCCGTTGCCGGTGATAGCGCGGTCAGCCTTACCCAAAAATACGGTGTTTGCCAAAAGGTCGCAATTGGCAAAGGCGCTACATCTGTTGTCCGACTCGCTCATAAGTGGGATAGAAGCGAAGAGAAGCTGTACGCTGTCAAGGTAGGAAAGAAGACCATCAATTTTGCCACATCACTGTGCCGTTGCTTACTACCCCCCTTTTCTCCAGGAGTTTCGCAAGAGACGAAAGAATGAATCAGAGAAGGAGTACGTCAAGAAACTAACTGCGGAATTTTGCATTTCCTCCACGTTGCACCACGTGAATATCGTCGAGACCGTGGACCTCGTACAAGATGAGAGTCAACACTGGTGTGAGGTAATGGAGTTTTGCCCTGGCGGGGATCTTTACGCTGCGATCAAGAAGGGAGGCATGTCGCCCAGCGAGGTGGAATGCTGTTTCAAGCAGATCCTTTCTGGCGTATCCTATCTGCACAGTCAGGGCGTTGCCCATCGAGACATCAAACCCGAAAACTTGTTCTTTGACACCAAGGGCCATCTCAAGGTGGGTAATATTGACATTGATGGAGCTATTGTCTCACGCGCACTTAGATCGGTGACTATGGTGCATCGACTGTGTATCGTTTACCCTGGGAGACAACGATTCACATGTCGACGGGGCTTTGTGGCAGTGAGCCATACATCGCCCCCGAGCAATTCCTAGGCAAACGTAAGCTATCAGCCGCCCCCTCACAAGCGGTAGCCTGATTATGGCTCCGCTCTCTTTATTTTGACTTCTCATAGCCTATGATGCCCGCCTGGTCGATATCTGGGCATGCGGTATCGTCTACTACTGCCTGCATTTCCAAGAAATGCCCTGGCGTGTCGCCCAAACTTCGGATACTCTTTACGCCGCCTACGCCACGGCCTGTGCAGCTCCTCACAGAGAGAAGGAGAAGGACCCTGTTTACCCACCAACTATCAATAACCTAAGCCCTCGTGCCTGCAGGAGCTTAATTCGCAAGATGCTTGAACCTGACCCGAAGCATCGAGCTGCCATCGAGGAGATAATGGTCCACCCATGGGTGCAGGGTATTGAGGTCTGTCATGCGGTCGCTAAACCGACGCATGTCCATGCACACGCGATGCAGCAGGCGCACGCCCAGATTGTATCATAGGATAGGTCGGAGTGCTCTTGCATCGGTTGCTTCTGCTTTGGCGGGACGGCCGTCTGCGGGAACCGACGGTCATGTAGGTCACCAGATTTCTTGACCTGATACATAGTTTCAGGGACTCTTTGCTCACCGTAGCGCGTGCTTTCCATTACGATGATGTTTCATTCTTCTGCCTTGTCTGTTTCCTTATGCCTGCGTACCATAGTCGCTGTAGTACTTACCTGGTGCCAATATTGTGCTCTTTGTCGAACGTAACGATGTCGAACAGTGGAGTGACGGCTGCAACCAGATCAACTATGGTATTCCAGCGATATCAAGCAAAAAAAAAAGAATGAACAAGTAGAGGTATATAGATTACGAAGCTGTCTAGTAATACACACAAGTGTCAATTGAGGTCATGCACCGTCGTTTCCTGAGACTGGGTCAATAATCTGATAAGAACAAAAAGTGGACGGCGCCCACCGCTTTCCTTGGTCCAGTCATCGTGTCGTTTAATATCCGCTTCCACCACAGTGGGTCTCACGTTCCCCAGGCTCTTCATGAAATCTTGCAGCTTCAAAGGGGGTTCTTCGAGTTCGTCGGAATCCACATCGGACCAAGTCTTCTCCACCGCTTCGGAATCGCCGGGTGAGCATGGCGTCCACTTGACTTTATTTGACGACGACGGGGAGGGATGAATGGGCTTGAAGTGAGTGGCAGATATAACCTTGCGAACGGGCTGCATCAGGGCGTCGCGAACCACTATCGATATGTCGGAACCAGAGTACCTGAAAAAAGAGTGAAAGCTTGTCTACATGTACTACCAGCCTGCCAAAAAGCTTACCCTTCAGTCTGCTCTGCCAGTGCACGATAATCTTTCGGTTCGAGCTGACATGGGGTAGAGCCAACGTGAATCTGAAACATCTGTTTGCGCGCCTCGATGCCCGGGAGTGGGATGTATATCCGCTTCTCGAAGCGACGCTTGATGGCAGAATCAAGTTGCCAAGGAATATTCGTCGCCCCCAACACGAGCACGCCGGTGTCATCATGCCCGACGCCGTTCATCTGAACGAGGAATTCCGTCTTTATTCGTTTCGAGCCCTCTGAATCAGACTCGTTACGCGTGCCAGCCAGTGAATCGATTTCGTCGATGAAGATGATAGCGGGCTTGTTCTCGCGAGCCATCTCAAAAAGGTTCTTGACAAGCCTGTAGAATCTTCCTCAGCGGAAGAGTAGAGTGACTTGACATCACGAACCTTTCCGAGTCTCCTTGCCACTTACTCACGAGATCGCTGGAGCTTACACTGAAGAATGTGCTCTTGGCTTCTGTGGCCACCGCTTTCGCAAGGTATGACTTTCCTGTGCCCGGAGGGCCGTATAGCAGGATACCCTTCCATGGAGTTCGTTTTCCAGTGAAGAGATGAGGAAACTTGATGGGAAGAATAACAGCTTCTTTCAGGGAGGCTTTGGCGCCCTCCAGACCAGCGACGTCATCCCATTTGACGTTCGGTTTCTCCGAGAGTATGGCACTCGATAGCCCTGCTCGGAGTTTCTTCAATTCGGGGTCTTGATCATCGTCACCGCCCTCTTTTCTGCAAGGGAAAGAGCTTCACTCAGCTGGTAATCGTCGGCGGGCGGATAGGTACCACATACCCTTTGCCACCAACCGCGCTCGCGGAGCCATTCGCGCTGACAGCCTTTCGCGATTTTTGCTCTTCCTGTGCTTGGATATGTTTCTTGAGTATCTCAGCTCGGGAGAGGTACTCTTCTATCTTTCCACGAATCAGAACCTTGGACTTCTCATTCTTTTCGTCTAAGAGAAGATCGGAGATGAGTGGCATGCTGAGGCAGCGCAGTTCACGAACATTTCTGAGCAAGCATGAAATAGTCGAGCGAATTCATGTACTGCTTATATGACTCTGGATAGTTCTGTTTCGTATCCTCTTCGATTGCGCGCTGGACGATCTCGATAGCTTTCTGACAGACTCATGAGCTTGCTGATGTGGGTGTCAGAGGATACAACTCACGTTCAAATTCGTCTGGTCCGACATATTTGGTGACCACACAGACCAGATAGTAGTGGAACAAGGGGAAGATGCAGCTGCGTCGACCAGTGGCTTTGGACTGTGCAAGCCTGCCAAGTACTTCCCACTCTCGTCAACGACAATCGGATGATATAATCGTCACCAAATCGAGACAACCGGGAAACATAACGCGAGCGAGACCACACGAAATTTAAGTAAATACGTTGACCACAGCCAGTGACTACCTTGCTATTAGTGGTAATAGCACTGCTGTTGCTGAACGCGCTCAGCGTAGTCAAGTCTGACTGTCGGACGAGCCAAGGAGAAAGCAATCGCCATGGATGCTACCGTCCCAGACAGCGCCCTACCTGCACCACTTTTTGGATGCATCATCCCGAAGCTCATCGCGGTGCTGGAACACACTCAGAGATCGGAAGGCACAGTAACACCTCAGGCAAAGCAGGCCCTTCTGCAGGCGGTGAGATAGATTCTTATCCTCAGGTTTATCGATGGTGTTAAGTCAACCATTAGACTAATGACTTCAAGAGCACGCTTGCTCAAGCCAAGGACTACGCAAACTCTCTACCGGGTGGAGAACTGAACGCTCAGCAACAGGATGAGTTAATCAAGATGCTGGAAATGCTACGGGATCACAAACGGCGAGTTTTTCAAATATTTATAAACTTGATTGAACTAATACTGGCCGACTATTCTTCCTTCACCTCAGGCAGGAACTATCCCAGTTCGCTCAAAGGGTGTCAAATCTGTCAGGTTCATCTACTCAAGGAGCCATTGCGAAAATGGAGGTTGATTCTACGGCGTCAACTCCCTTTGCATCCTAGGACCTAAACACATCCTCTGAACTTGACATCCGCCGGAGCGCGCGGCCCTATTGAGAATTAGACTACAGAAAACTATCCGTACGGTGTCTCATTCACCTGGGCCATGATTGGATACCGGGTTGCTCTACTATTTTGACATTGTCCAGCCCTACTTCCGTTTACTTCGAGGTAACTCGCATTCCTTCAAGTGTGGGCGCTGTCGCTGTCCGCCATGCCTCCGCGAATCGGCCGATCCAAGCATCATACCATCCTTTTCATTTCCTTGTTGCTTTCTGTAACATCTCCAGCTTTCAGTCTCAACGTCTCTTGGACGAGCCCTGTTGACGGTGATACGTATGCTTCTGGGGACACTATCATCGGTCAATGGACAAGTGCAAAAGAAGTAGTATCTCCATCGTTCAAGCTCTGTCTCTCTGATTCGACGCATACGCGGAGGGATGGGGTCGCCACCAATGGCACGACAGATGATCTTGAAAACGACATCCTGGAAAGCTGTGGCCGGGCGGTCTGGCCTCGGGTGAAGAAACAGGCAGACGCGTACGCGATTTCTGTGTATGTATAAACTTAACCGCAGTCCACGAACACCTTATCTTACCACTGAATTCCCTGCTAAGCAAAGTACCGCAGATGTCAACCGCACGACGAGGAATGTACATCCAAATGGAAGATGATTTCGGGGGGACCGCCTTTTCGAATAGCTTCGCCCTCACAGGTCGAGGTTCGTCTCTGAGTAACTATTATTTCCCCTAAGCGTTGCTGAAAATGTCGCCAGCTGCAGAAACCAATAGTACCAGCATGACATCAGCCCAACAAACTGCACCGACGTCTCACAAAAAAGTACTTCCCAGCGCTTCTGTAGCCGACGCTCAGGCCACACGGGTATCCGCCCCCACCACGCCCCCCAGCGCATCTTCGAGTAGCACCACCCGTTTGCACCGGTCAATGATCTCCCATCCACTAGACAAGCAACCGACTGCGACATTATTGTCTCAAGGGAGTCCATCAAATGCCTCCCCGGCTGACCTCTCTGCTTCGACCCGTGATGTGACAGCACCGACGGTAGCATTGGCAGTCCCGTTGTCTCTGTTGGGTATAGTCGTCCTTGCCTCTGTTGTTCTTGCAGTGCATCATCATCGCGCAATCCTACGCACTCGCATACAAGAAAGGGCGTCAGCGACAGGTAGTAGCAGAAAGAATGTCAATGGAGATGACCCGCCCACAAGTTTTGCTGATGGGGGTTTTCATTGTGTACCCCTGTCACCCCACTCTCCAGTATCCCCATCATCTATTATATCTTCGTATCTACCACAAGTTACAACAGTTCATCAGGGTTCATCATAGGACACTGCATGGCAGATTGCCAAATATGTACGCTTGATGTATTTTTTTGGGGTTATCCACCCTTATCTACCTCGACCTCACGTACCTATTAGCTACATGGTCACTTGTGTTGGAGGTCAAATTGACCTAAAAGTAGAAGACTGGCTGGGATAATTCTAATGAGCAACCCGGTTAGTGAGAAACCCTTACCATAAATGGTAACCTGGCGGCAAGGACTCCGAAAACCACTAAGCAAATATAAACCAAGTAAATAAGTAATAACAATGGTATTTGTTTGCTACAAACAAAGGCGCCAATACCCACAGCAAGTGCTGTACATTGTCAGTGACACACAGCACTGCTCGTTGTGGTGGATGATGTTTGGGAAATTATGGATGGCAGGTGACCCAACAAGTCAGGTGCTTAGCTACACGGGTACCTAGATTAGATATCAACCCCAATGATGGACTGATCCCAAGCCCGGACATGCATGCCATCATTGAGTACTCAATTGAAAAAATGAGAGCTTGGTGACTACATCACCCAATATTCACACTAATTGACATACCAACACTCGTCGGATATGTTTGTGTGGCTGGCAGAATCACACTGTTGCATGCCACATATTCTATGTATTTTAATATTCTATATACCTTCTTTCTGCAGTGAAAACAATGCAGGAACAATTGTTTTCCTACTCCCGAAGGTTTATCTCCGTCACAGCAGCCTTGGTTCACCGCTTGTTGACACTGATTACATAAGTTCACCCCCCCTGAAATAAGCCAATTGCCTACTGCATATGTTCTGCTTGCTTGTTGTTACTGGCCACAATCCTAATCTCATTGTCATGCACTGTGCACCACTGGCCATTAATGTAAGTAAAGCACTTGTTGTGGTATTATTGGCACCTTTGTTTGTAGTGAACAAATACCATTATTATTATTTATTTACTTGGTTTATATTTGCTTAGTGGTTTTCGGAGTCCTTACTGCCGGGTCATTTATGGTAAGGCTTTCTCACTAACTGGGTTGCTCATTAGAATTATCCGACTGGCTGACCCACTAATGAGTCAATTGACATCTCATTGCCTTGTTTATAAATTGTGGCTATGCATACCATCAAGTCTCAATAGTTACCTTGTCTACAAGGTCATTTACAAGGACACTTACACAGGACTTTGAACCTAGGTAATGTCTGGGGATACATAGACAATAGGCCAAAAAATGTCAACTAATCGGCAGTTGAACGTATTGGTCATCAGATCCATTACTGAAAAAGTGCTAACCATTAGCACAAAAGTTAGTAGTAATATTAGCCACTGGTACTAGTTGGGCAATTAGATCTTTGGACTTGGTACTGTGCAACACATATGTGTGCTGCACAACTAATCTACTCCGAGTCTACACCACTCTGTCCTTGCCGCCTCACCACAACATGCAACACCGCTGCAATCAATGCCAGAAGTAGACTATGTTTTCTGCAAATGTATAACTTACCGTTGCAGGTTTAATCTGGATGGTTCTGGTCAAACTGCTCAGCAAGTGAAGACAGCAAGTAACCACCAGAAGGCAGATGAACATGCCGCCGCCGCTGAACGTGACGAGCTAGCTCGCCAGCAGCAGCTTGCACAGGAAGCAGACAGACAGGAGTGAGAATGAGAGCTTTATGAGGATGATGGTGGAGACTTTGACAATGAAGATGAATTTGCTGGACCTGGTGACAATGAAGGCTTTGACTTTGAGGATCTCTTTGGTGCTGCAGAACCTGGCAGTGATTCTGACTCCTTCAGTTCTGATGAAGATGAAGAAATCTTTCGCCATATCAGAAACAGTGATCACATCAGCAAGGTCATGTTTTCACTGAAATGACTAAATGAATCTGAGGTTACTGAAATCAGTCACTTCAGACACTTTCAGACACTTCAGTCACATCAGCAAATTGACAATTTTTCTGAACTGACTTACAGTGTCTTAAGTGTCTGGAATCAGCCAAATCAGACATTTCAGTCAGATAAGTCAGTCAGACAGAGTCAGACCACCAGCCCAGAGTGTGTCTGAAATCAGACATTCAGACATTCAGAATTTCAGACAGTCCAGCCCACCAGCCCTGTAGGTACATCGGTAAACTTGGAATTGTCCTGACTAGTCCTAACAATGGGGTTGTCAGGACTAGTCAGGGCATATCAGGGGTTATCAGATCTCCAGTAGTCAAAGTCCCCAATTTTCGACATCAGGACTGTGATAATGCAACCTGCCAGAGCCATCAGGACTCAGGACTCAGAGCTCAGAGAATGTCAGAATAAAAAAAGATAGTTTCGTATCAATCTAGTCATGTACATGATACTGCAGAATGGTAGATGGGTTTTACTCCCTCATTGGAGAGCCAGGAGGGCTGCTAAGTATGGTCAATGGTATCACCTCGAGTCTGACATTCCTCTCCTGATGCTTCTTCTTTGGGGCAAAAACATGCACGAGTGCTGATTCTATAATCTTGTCAAAGCGGTGGTTCTTCTCAACCAGCCGTGCAAAGTCGTTGCCCCTAGAATACTTCCTGACAAGCGGACCAGCTGTTTCATTCGAAAACCCTTTGCTGGCCACAAAGATGCCAGTAGCATACATCTTGAATGCAAATTGAACCTGCTCAGAGAGTGAGAGATGTGTAGGTAAATGTAAGTTGGACTTACTGTGATGACAGACATGGCCAATGCCCCGATGGGATATGGTCCATCACCATCACAGAGCGTGCCCTGAATCACCTTGAGATGAGTAGCAAAAGTCTTGAGGACATAGGGGGAGTGGAACGGCTGCGGGACACTCTAAACCCAACATTATCAATGATGAAGCAGGTACTATGGGGAAAGCACGTACCTTATTTTTCACCATCCCAAATAATGCCTCACCATTTGGAGCAAGGGCGCACGCGATGAAGTCCGCTACTTCAGTGGGGCTAGGGTGTTACAAACGTACACATTTTATTCAAACTTTTACTTCACTCAGTCTCGAACTCGTGACTTTGCGCTTTAACTTTTATTTATTTCTGATCACGTGACCTGGTCACATGATCCAGTAGCACATGACTCATCACGTGACCTAAACCCTCACGTGTTTATCTATTATCTATACACACACATTCCTCATGTACACTCATGTAGCCTCAGCTACAGCCTTGTCATATCTCTAACCTATAGCGTATTTTCCTACTGCCTCACTACCTACACATGTACGGTCACAGCTTGGTCTGTGCACCAGTAGTCAGTAGTATAAATACCTGAATGCAAACACCCAAAGAACTCTAGTCTAGTTCTCTTGGGATTAACCGTCTCAATTCCTACATTCCTCATCTCTAAGTTGAACCTTTAGTGTTGTGAACTTGAGACCATTAATAGTGGTATTGGGTTGCTTCATTAGAACCAGACTAATCTACTCGCCTTCACAACTGCGTCATCTACCCTTGTTGGGTCAGTGAACACTCTATCATCTATCATCACAGCTGGACTTCAGGCTTAAGGAGAAAGAGAGCTGCCTCCCAAGCTTAAGGGAAATTACCTAGTGTTACTATAGCCTTTTTTGTAGTCCTCATAACCAGGGTCTCTTACTAGACCGCCAAGGTGCGAGAAGGGTAGCCATTAGTAGGTGCCACTCCTGGGACAACTGTTTGGACCCCGGTCAGAAATATATTCTTCTTCTTTTGGACCATGAAGTCTGAGTCCTCGTGAGGCTCATTGCTCTTGATTACCTAGCTTTACGTACAGTACAATTATTGTTGTCAGGGAAGGCTTTTGACCCAAAATGATAGACTAGGACCTTACTGTCCTTGGTGAAGAAAACCTCACAGTGGCACGACTCTCAAAGATCCTTAGGGAGGAGCGAGTGCAACTCCAGTTAGAAGTTTACTGTGCTCAAAACCAACCAGACTACCACTGCCCCAACAACCTCCTCCCCCACAAACACCACGATCTCCATGCCCACCGCTGCTTCTTTAAGCAGGAAGTAAACACTCCTACTCCCTCACCCACCCCAGAACCCATAGAAAGGGATGAGCCAGAACTCAGACCAATCCCCCCTCATTTCTGGACCCCACCCCCTGCACGCAAACCATCCCTGCTTATCAGGCAAGAAACCCCTGAACCACAACCCCTTGTACACCGCTCCACCCGCCAGAAGTATCTTGCACGCCCCAGGATCCCTTTCTATTGGAGGGCCTTCCCCACACAGTCCCACTGCTTCTGTGATGCCTGTAGTACCGGTTGGATTGAAGACCACACCCACTTGTATGGCAAGCACACCCCCCTTCGCCCCAACCCCAAATTCATTAATCTCAAATAAGCAATGTCTAACCTAGGAGACGATGACATTGACGTGCAGAGCCTAGTAGAGGCAATGCAACAGCAGATCGCTGCAATGCAGGCAACGATCACCATGCAGACAGCACAGCTAGCAGACCGAACACCAGTCGTTAATGTAGAAAAGAAGTTCAGCAAGAAGGTGGAAATTATTGCCAATCCAGGGCAGTATGCCGGCAAAAAGGCTAAATTCATTGAATGGTGGACCAAGATGAAAATCTGGGTCAGGGCCAACAATGCCGCATTCTCAAACAGCTTTGAGCTGTGTACGGCAGTCTGGTCCCGCCTCACTGGACCTAATGTGGGCCGGTACGCACAGACTCAAATGGTGGAATGTCTCAATGTCAACCACTGGCCCTCGGACACTGAGCTGATTGCAGAAGTTGAGAACTTCTTCCTCCCGCAGAACGAACGAGACTGGGCTTGCTCCCAGATACAGTCATGCAAGCAAGGCAACCTTTGGGTTGACGAATTTGTTTCAAAATGGCTCTCCCTTTTCAGGCAGAGCAAAATCTCCGACGAGCACGGGGTCTACCTTCTGGAGACCAACACCTCAGCTTGCATCATCAAGCAGGTGTTCATGCTTGGGGTTAGGGCAGACACTGTCATTGAGTACATCAGAAGGATTCAGGAAATAGGGTGAGCCCAGGAGGCTTACCTGATGTTCTAACCCACTGCCAAAACCCAGGGACGCGCCTGGGGTAACAACGTGTCAGGATCCAAGACCTATGGAGGTCAGGGCTGAAGTGACCCAACAACCACTATTAATGGCCCTTGAGTTCACAACACTAAATGTCGACTTAGGAGGAGAATTGCTAGGAGTTAGGACGGTAAATCCCAAGAGAACTAGACTAGAGTTCTCTGGGTGTTTGCATTCAGGTATTTATACTACTGACTACTGGTGCACAGACCAAGCTGTGACCATACGTGTGTAGGTAGTGAGACAGTAGGGAAATACGCTATAAGTTAGAGATATGACAAGGCTGTAGCTGGGGCTACATGAGTGTACATGAGGAATGTGTGTGTATAGATAATAGATAAATGTGTGAGGGTTTAGGTCACATGATCAGAAAGAAATAAAAGTTAAAGCGCAAAGTCACAAGTTCGAGGCTGAGTGAAGTAAAAGTTTAAATAAAATATGTACGTTCGTAACAAGGGTGAGCTGATGGATATTGGTGCCACCACCAAAAGCAGAGGGACAGGCTCCCGAGAGTGCTACAAATGCAGCAAAGATGGGCACTTTGCATGCAATTGTAAGGCACCCAACTGCCGGTGTGGTTCTAACCGCCATACCTCCAAGAGGCACCCTGCAGGCCAGGGCAAGGGCAAAGGACGTGAAGTCCGATCCACCTCCACACCCAGTGACGCCCCACAGTCCCAAGCAGACTTTAAACAAATGGAATTTGAAGAGGCAAAAGCCTTCTTTTATGATATGCAAGTTGCTGAGATGAAATCTCAGGGAAAAGGATTTGGCCCTTAGACAATCTTGGATCTGAGGGTGACAATGTAAAACGAACTATCACTAACAGAGTGGGGGCTCCAAAATCATATACAAAAGTAGAAAATAGTAAAACACAAAAAAGTGTTTCTTTCTCTAGCTACAACTCCTTCTCTCCTCTCTCTTCATCTCTTGATACCTGTAGTAGCAGTGTAGATACCGACATCCATGTAACATCTATTATCTCATCATCTGAAGGAGGGTCTCCAGTGGAGCTCGGCAGGCAGTCACCTGCACTTAATTCTCCTAGAAATAACAAAAAAATATTTAACTCTACTACGACTATGTCAGAAAACCCCCAACCTCTCCCAGAAAGGATCCTTGTTTGAAATGTCTCCCTTCACAATTAAATATCTATGGACATTACAATTGCAGCTCAGAAAAGCAAGAACCCAGGTGCCAAAATACAAGCATTACTGGACAGTGGTGCTAATGGCATATTTATAGATAGAACCTGGGCTGAGAAGCAGGGACTCCTGCTTACAAAGCTTGAGTGCCTGATCCCGGTATTCAATGTAGACGGTACAGCCAACAGGGCTGGTGACATCACACACACAGTTGACGTAAAAATCAACTTCTGAGGCCACAACGAAGCCATGCACTGTGAAGTCATAGACCTAGGCTCCCACTCAATCATCCTAGGGTACACGTGGCTGGAGCACCAAAACCCAGAGATCAATTGGAAAACTGGAGACGTAAAATTATTGCAATGCCCCAGGCAGTGCTATCTGTTATCTGATAGAGCTGAATTCCTTTGCTCACTTGAGGCTGAGGAAGGGACCGACTACCACACGTGGCGAGCAATCCACGAATCATGTGCTGTGCATGTGAATGCCACAGAAAAAGAGAAAACCCCTGAGGAACTAGTCCCAAAAGTATATCATAAATATTTGGACGTCTTCTCAAAGAAGGAATCCGAGTGCATGCCAACGTGCAAACCGTGGGACCATGCGATAGACTTAAAGAAAGGCTTTGTGCCAAAGAAAGGAAGAATGATCCCCTTATCCCACGAGGAGCAGCAAGAAGTCTCAGTGTTCATTGACTCCGAGCTAGCTAAGGGTTACATTAGACCTTCCAAGTCTCCACAAACCACCCCCGTCTTCTTCATCCCTAAAAAGGATGGGAAGAAGCACATGGTACAGGATTACCGATACTTAAATGAAGGCACTATTAAAAATAACTACCCCCTGCCCCTGATCACTCAGCTTGTTGACAAGTTGAAGGGTGCAAGGCTATTTACAAAAATGGACTTACATTGGGAATACAATAACATTCGGATCAAAGAAGCTGACAAATGGAAAACGGCCTTCATATGTCATCGAGGCACTTTTGAACCCCTTGTTATGTATTTCGGACTATGCAACTCCCCAGCCACGTTCCAAGCCATGATGAATGATCTCTTTGCAGACATGGATGGCTGTGTAGTTGTATACATGGATGACCTCCTTATCTATACAAAAACCAATAAAATCGAAGAACATGAGAAAGTTGTCAAGCAAGTACTCCAATGTCTCAGAGATCACAATGTCTACGTAAAACCCGAGAAATGTGCCTTCCATGTCACAGAAGTAGACTTTCTGGGCATGATCATAAATCATGATGGGATTCACATAGACAAATTGAAGGTCAAAGCTATTCTAGACTGGCCCATCCCCACGAAAGTCAAACATGTGCACGGATTTCTAGGATTAGCCAACTTCTACTGTCATTTCATTAAAGATTTCGTGACCATAGCTAGACCGTTGAACAATCTTACCAAGAAAGACTATACCTGGAGATGGACAGATCGGGAAAATGAAGTGTTTGAAATGCTAAAATGTCTATTTACCACTGCACCAATATTGGCCTATCCAGACAATGATTACGAATTCTGAGTTGAGTGTGACTCCTTGGATTATGCCACCAGAGCAGTACTATCTATGAAGTGCCTCGATGGCATCTGGTGGCCTTGTGCCTACTCCTCACACTCGCTAGGCAATGCAGAACAGAATTACCAGATAGCCGATAAAGAGATGCTCACTATTATTAGAGCACTAGAAACATGGCGTCATTATCTAGAGGGAAGCAAGTTCAAATTTGAGATCTGATCAGATCACAAGAATTTGCAATACTTCATGATGTCTCAAGACCTTAACCGGCAGCAGGCACGCTGGGCTCTTTACCTATCCAGGTTCAATTTCTCGCTTATCCATAAAGCCAGAACATCTATGGGAAAGGCCGATGCCCTGTCATGACGAGAAGATCACGCTACAGGCATCAAGGATGACAACAGGGGTGTCACCATGATTAAGCTGGAATGGATAAACTTGAAAAGGAAAGTTACCTTTGTCAAAGGTGAAGAATCGAACATTATTACAAAAATACGACAAAAACTACAAAACGTGCCCACTGCTGAGGTCGAGAGAACGAACAACTACAAGCTAGTTGATGGACTATACTACATTGACAATTGTATCTATGTATCTGACAATGCTGACCTCTGACTCCTAGTCATCAAGAAGCATCACGACACACCAGTTGCAGGTCATCCTGGTGCCAAGTGCACCCAGGAACTCGTGGGACAGCACTATTGGTGGCCTGGCCTTGCCACTTATGTAAAAGACTACATCTCACGCTGTCACAAGTGTCAGCAAATGAAGGGACAGAATATTGCACCTGCTGGCAAGCTCCAGCCACTGCCAATCCCATCGGGACCATGGGTCAATGTGTCAATGGACTTTACAATGGACTTACCCATATCTAATGGATACAACTCAATCCTGGTCGTGATCAACTGATTCTCCAAAGAAGCTCGCTTTATTGCATGTAACAAAGAGATAATGGCGCTGGAAACTGCCCGCCTATATTTAGACCATGTATGGAGATTCCACGGACTTCCCATGACCATTGTGTCAGATCACAGTCCACAATTCACAGCTAAAGTGATGAAAGAGCTGTGTCGGCTTCTGGGCATCACACTGAAGCTCTCGACCACCTTTCACCTGCAAACCAATGGCCAAATGGAATGGATGAATCGTGACCTCCAACAGTACCTTCGCTTGTTCACTGCAGAGAAGCAGCAAGACTGGTCGCTTTGGCTCTCGCTGGCCAAGTTCTCTTATAACTCTAAAGAACAATCTTCCACAAAGAAGTCACCATTTGAGGTTACCAGATCATACCAGCCTAGAATGGGGGTAGAACCCCTGACATCTAAGGTACCTGCAGCACAGGATCTGGCTTCTCAAATAGAGTGCACTTTGGAAGAAACTCGGAATAACTTAAAACAAGCGCAGGACACAATGAAGCAACAGGCTGACAAATCACAGTCAGACGTACCTAAGTACAAGATCTGAGATCTTGTCTGGCTCAGCACTACAAACCTTCACTTAACACGCTGACGTACATGAGTAGCAACTCATATACAGTCATAGTTATACAGGTGCCAATATAGTCATAGTAACTAGTACAATTGAACAACTATTCATTAGGAAGACTTACTACTAAACAGACTTACTACTAAACTACACATAATAAATCATTGAGGCACTGCCAGCTCTCATAATGTATGGTGCTAGTACTGTACCATGCCCCTGTACATCCCCTTATTTTTTCATACTTTTAGCACTGCTCGTTCTCAAGATACAGCCTAATCTTTACTACACTACTATTGCACTAATAACTTTCACTAGCAAGACCCTGAGCAGTTCCTGGGTCAGGGCTAGTGTTTGGAAGGTTCCTGAAAAATCCTGTGTGTTACTACCCAGTAACATACCAACTTTACATTCCAACAGGTACATCCGGTGTAGTTGTCAACTTGTTGCACTTGAATTGCTTATTAATGGCTTAGGAATCAAGGCACAGATTTGTAATCAGCTGTTACGGTAAATGACCTTGTTACAGTCCCCTACTCACTTCTTATCCTCATCTTTACCTCATGTCCATCATGAACTATCTTTCTTTCCCTTTTTTGTTTACCCATGCTTCCTCCTCATGTTTCCTTATTGCCCACGCTGCCTCCTCATGTTCTCTTATCACCATCTACATGCGTTAGAAGCATGGACACTTTCCCCTTAACCCTAGTACATGCGTAGACCACATGTTACTTGTACAACGTATTTAGTCTCGCAGCTCAAGTGTAGGAAACCCTAACTTGAGCTATGCAATCTTACCTTTTACTTGGCTCCCCTCTGAACTCCTGAACCTTAGAGAACCTCTAGGGAAGACTCCCTAGAGAACTAAGGCTGGCGATTAGAAGCCTCAAGAGCTCGTTACCTAGCAACTCGCAGTCTCAAGAACTCGTTGCAGAACAGACCCTCCTGAACTTGGACCTCTTGCATAACAAAAGCTCAAGTTCCTCTGAAACCAACCTTGCACTGCAAGTAGTTGCCCACCCTGTCCAGATTCCTCCAAAGCAGAGACTCCCCATTCTATTGGGATACTGAAGACAAGGAGTGGTGCAAACTAAGGGCCAACTCCTCTGGACAAGAAACATTCTACCCTGTAATCCCTCCTCCTGAACTCCCTATCCCTACCCCCCATCCTATAACCCCACCAGCCTCTGCACCCACTACTCTTCCCCCTGCTAGACCATGGACACAACGAACCTGACAATCTGCAGTATCTTCTGCCCCTGCCCCTGCCCCTGCCCCTCCCAGAACCAGAGCAGTCACTCAAGCAGAACAAAACACCATGACCTCCGAACCTAGAGAACTGAAGATTGGCCTACCTTCCATCTTTGATGGATATACACGGAAGGCCAACAGATGGATTCTGTCAGTCAAAAGCTACTTCCTTATCAACAAGAAGGTCTACGACGATGATAACAAGAAGGTCTCCTTTGCCCTCTCCTACATGACTGAAGGAGTGGCTGGCAATTGGGCAGAATCCATCTATCAAGAATCATTTGAACTAGATGAAAAGGGAGATGAAATAGGACTACCCACCTGGGAGGACTTCCAGAAACAATTCCTCTCTACCTTCAACCCAGTCAATGTGGGGCTAGAGACCCGCAATGAACTTCGCAACCTCAAACAGACCAGAGATGCAGACGAGTACATCACCCACTTTCGTGTCCTCATTGGCCAGAGCGGGATCCAAGAAGATATTTCCAGGATTGAGTTCTTCAAGCATGGACTCAAACCCGCGCTCCATCATCAGATCATGAACCAGATCTCCCCCCCAACTACCATCACCCAATGGTATGAACAAGCGGCCACCTTTGACTCCAACTGGAGAATGGATAGACGCTTTGAAGAACAGATTAGAGATTTCAATCACCCAGCTAGAAGAAACCCCCCTTCTTCGTCCAGAAGGGACCTCAATGCTCTAGACATCGACAGAGTGCTCCCTGACTGGGACACCTTGTTCAAAGAGGGACAATGCTTCAAGTGTGGACTCAAAGGCCTTGCCAGAGACTTCCCAAAACACAACAAGAAACCTGTTGACCGGAGGATCCGTTCCACCTCCATAAAGACTGAAGACAACCTTTGTGCTCGCATCACCCAATTGGAAGCAAAGAAGGTGACCAGCCTTAGGGTCAGGTTAGTGGAACTAGAGGCAGAAGTTGGAGAATCAGACAAGGAGGGTGAAGAAGCGGATTTTTGAATGGAAGGACTGCCCCGGCATCAGTACCTTCCCTGAACATTTCTCAGATAATCACTGCAGTTCCAAATAGGCTTTCAATGAAAATCCCCATATTTATTGAACCTACCCGCTCTGAGAAAATTGTCAACACCCTAGCTCTTGTGGACTGCGGAGCTGGGGGGGAATTCCTAGACTGAAAATTCATCCAAAAGATTGGTATACTCCATCACCCTTTACGCTCTTCCATCACAGTCAAGAATGTTGATGGTTCTCCCAACAAAGCGGGCCTAATCACCCACTATTCCACCCTCTTCATGCAGATAGGAGGAAAGGTCACCAAGATCCGCTTCCTAATCACAGATCTTGGGAAAGAAGATATCATTCTAGGCCTACCTTGGTTGACTTCAGAGAACCCCATCATTAACTGGAAGACTAGGACACTGGAACTACAGGATGGTTGCTGCCAACCCCAGGAACTCCGCCTCTTGAACTTATGCATCAATCAAACCCTTCTTGCAGCCAACGATTCGAAACCCCCTACCAAAGCTGCTAAAGATCTTGTACCCCCACCCTATCAGCATTTCCTAGACCTCTTTGAGAAGGAAGCCTCAGACGTACTTCCCCCCTCTTGACCCTATGATCACCAGATTCACCTTAAACCTGACTTCGTTCCTCGTAACTGCAAAATCTACCCCTTATCTGTCCCTAAAGAAAAGGCTATGAATGACTTCATCGATGAACATCTGGCTTGTGGAATGATTGAACCATCCAAATCCCCCCAGGCCTCCCCCTTCTTCTTTGTCTCTAAGAAAGACAGATCCCTTCACCCCTGCCAGGACTACCACTACCTCAATGAATGGACCATCAAGGACGCTTATCCCCTTCCCCTAATCAATGACCTCTTTGATTGCCTCTTAGGAGCCTCTGTCTTCACAAAGATGGAGATCTGTTGGGGATACAGTAACATCCAGATCCACCTGGATGACCACTGGAAGGCAGCATTCAAGACCAGTCGAGGGTTGTTCCAACCCACAGTGATGTTCTTTGGACTCTGCAATTCCCCCGCCACTTTCCAGGCCATGATGAATGACATCTTCAAGGACCTGATTGGTGGAGGATGGATTGACATCTATATGGATGATATCCTCATCTTCTCAGACAACTTGGATGAACATCGTGCCCGCACCCTCCAAGTACTGGAACCTCTAAAGGCTCACCACCTCTTCGTCAAACTGGAAAAATGTCTCTTTGAAGTACAAGAAGTCAAATTCCTTGGAATGATCATTAAGCCCAACCTCATCACCATGGATCCCAAGAAACTGGATGCAATTGCTGAATGGGAGCAACCCACCTCAGTAAAACAAGTCTGAGCATTCCTAGGCTTTGCAAACTTCTACTGACGATTCATTTTGGGATACTCTGACCTTGCCAGACCCCTCATAGACTTAACCAAAAAGACCATCCCATTCACTTGGAATGCTGAACAAGAACAGGCATTCCAGACACTCAAGGGAACATTCTTAACTGCCCCAATACTCCTTATCCCTGACAAGACCAAACCTTTTTGCCTAGCAGTGGACGCCTCCCAGAACGCAACAGGGGGTGTGCTGATGCAACGAGACTCCAATGGTGATCTACACCCCTGTGCATTCATCTCCCAGTCCTTTTCCCTGGCAGAACGGAACTATCAAATCTATGACAGAGAACTGCTGGTGGTAATACGTGCCCTCAAGAGCTGGCGACACTACCTTGAGGGATCCCCCTTCCCGGTTAACATCTTGACTGATCACAAGAACCTCACCTACTTCCGCTCTGCACAGAAGCTCAACCAACGCCAAGCCCGCTGGCTGCTCTTCCTGTCTCAGTTTGACATCCAACTGGAACACATCCCTGGCTGCCTGCTAACTGTGGCCGACGCCTTGTCTCGCAGGGCGGACCATGGTGACAACAAGGACGACAACATGGACATTACCCTATTGCCCGATCATGTCTTTGTGTGACTGCTGGACACCTCTCTCACTGATCAATTACACATCTCCTCCTCATCTGACCCTGTTGTCAAACGAGCCTTGGACGCCCTAACAGGCTCTGGACTTCCACCATTTCCATCTCCGAAGTCCTTGGCCCAATTACCTATCAGCTAAAGCTCCCAACATCCTGGAAAATTCACAACGTGTTCCACACCTCTCTCCTCACTCCTTACTGGGAAAACACAGAACACGGAAAGAACTTTCTAGAACCTCCACCTGACCTCGTGGATGGAGAAGAAGAATATGAAATTGAAGCAATCTTGTCACACAAAGGGACGGCACACAGAAGACATTACCTCATCAAATGGAAGGGCTACCCTTCTTCTGAGAACTCCTGGGAAGCGGAGCCTGCCCTCAAGGGTGCCAAAGATGTTCTAGCTGCCTATAAGAAGAGGAAACGACTGTGAAGGACTACAACAACCAAACTCTAAGCAATGCACAATGGATACCATCACTGCCCTCGTCCTCATGTTCTTCTTATCCTGCCTCACGGTGACCATGCTCTACCTCATTCGCACGATCTTCTCCTCAGCCTTCCTCCTTGACATCCAGTTCTCACCCAATCAGCTCTCCATCGCTTGGACAGAACCTTACTCTGCCATCACCTACCCTGATGCCTTACCCTTTCCTGCTTCTTCCCCTTCCCTCGCTGAACCTTTCCCCATCGAAGAGTCCCCTGCATCAGAGATCCACTGGCCTGATCATCCAACTTGGGATGACTTCACTGCAGCTCCCAACGAACCAGACTCCCACTCTGAGGTTCCCTCTGAACACCCGTCCCTTCCTGCCCTGATAGCCGAAATAGAGGAGGCACATGCGCTCTACAACCACGCCTCTGGAACTCCCCCACCTACTTAAAGGCCCTTGGGACGCCCTCACTCTCCCCTCCATCTGTCCTCTCTTATTCTCTCTTACACAAAAACAAAAAAAACCACAATGCCACGCATCCCATCCCAATACCGTCACTCCGTCCCCGACGACTGTTACGCAAGAGGTCTGAGTTCAGGAGGGTCTGTTCTGCAACGAGTTCTTGAGACTGCGAGTTGCTAGGCAATGAGCTCTTGAGGCTTCTAGTCGCCGGCCTTAGTTCTCTAGGGAGTCTTCCCTAGAGGTTCTCTAAGGTTCAGGAGTTCAGAGAGGAGCCAAGTAAAAGGTAAGATGAGAACCTCTAGGGAAGACTCCCTAGAGAACTAAGGCTGGCGATTAGAAGCCTCAAGAGCTCGTTGCCTAGCAACTCGCAGTCTCAAGAACTCGTTGCAGAACAGACCCTCCTGAACTCGGACCTCTTGCGTAACATCAGCTACAGGTATATCCTAGAATGGAATGACACAGGTAGTTCATAGCCTTTAGCTGCTATTTAAGGATGTGTAGTCCCTTGACACAGCCACAGTGTATTTAGTATAAATAGCAGCCCTTCTTGGCTGGCCAATAGAATCAGACAAGTTTTTACCTTGAAATCAGAACTTCACAACTGTGTGATCTAAGAAGCCAACTACATGTCTCTACTGTGAGACTTTGCTTAACCAACCAGTAACCTAAGGACTATCTATCAGTTAGAAAGTCACCCTAGTACTGTCTAGGGACTCATATAAGGGAAATTCAGCCTCGCTACACTAAGTATTCTCTAGTCTCCATTAGAAAGCTAACCATCATTCCTTTGTTTAAAGCAGTAGCCCAAGGCTACTAGCATAAGAAGTTGTCTAACCAGAGTCCATTAGGCTAATCTTGCTAGTAGAACAGATATCATAAGATTACCTCCTCTCAAGAACAACTATGCTATTAGCCATATGAATAGGGAAGGAACTGTAGATGTATTGTTAATTGTAGAGGTAGCACAAGCCTAGTATACTTTCTTTTAAAAAGGGTATCACTTCAAACCTACCTACAGCAGACATCTGGAGCCCACTGCAAGGGGTGGTAATCTCTTATTATAGCATCTACTAGCTTACTATCCCATATAACTATGACAACCCCATCCGGATCATCTACTGGGCTTACTGTAGCCAATCTACCTATCCTAGGATAGAAAAGTGCCCCTGAGAAGTTCAGAGGGGACTATTCTAAAGTTGATGACTTCATTACACACTATGAGAACCTACTCACCCTATGTAATGTAACTAGTGAGAAGGACAAATGCAAGAATATAACAAGATACTGTTCATACAAGGTTTCTAAGCTCATTCAAGTCCTATCTGGCTATCCCACTAGCTGGTCTACTCTTAAGGACCAAATCCTTAAGATATTCGATGCTGATAAGGACAAGACCCACTATAAGGTCAAAGACCTTTGTACCTTTGTTAAAGGTCAGAAACTCAAACCTATCAAGACCCTTTCCACCTGGAAGAAGTTTCAGTGAAAGTTCACAACTATTGCAAACTGGCTATTATCAGAAGGGAAGATCACTAAGAATGAGCATGCTACTTATCTATGGCAGGCTATCCATCGACAATTCCGAGCTAAGGTAGAAAGCCAACTACTGTTACGCAAGAGGTCCGAGTTCAGGAGGGTCTGTTCTGCAACGAGTTCTTGAGACTGCGAGTTGCTAGGCAACGAGCTCTTGAGGCTTCTAGTCGCTGGCCTTAGTTCTCTAGGGAGTCTTCCCTAGAGGTTCTCTAAGGTTCAGGAGTTCAGAGAGGAGCCAAGTAAA
>KN839837.1:1703801-1718594 GCA_000827185.1 Hydnomerulius pinastri MD-312
ACATGAGGAGGTAGCGTGGGCGATAAGGAAACATGAGGAGGAAGCATGGATAAACGAAAAGGGAGAGAAAGATAGTTCATGATGTACACGAGGTAAAGGTGAGGATAAGAAGTGAGTGGGGGACTGTAACAAGATCGTTTACCATAACAACTACTAGCTGCAGAACCTTCCAAGGACCTTACAAAGCCATTTGACACTGACAAAATCCTTGAGGCAGCCGAACGACAGCCGGCTCGGGATTGGTTTGATTCTGACTTAGTATATTCAGGGTCAGATTCAAGTGAGGACTCTGATGGAACAGACTCAAACACTGAATCAGACTCAGATTCTTCTTCTGAAAGCTCGGACTCGGATTCAGATACTAATTCAGACTCTGAAAGGCACTGGAAGAAGGATAAGCAAAGGAAAAGGAGTAAAAGTAAAGTTAGATTTACCAAGAAGTCTAGGAAGCCCAAGCATAAGAGTCTAGATGTAACGATTGTACCTCTCGAGGGTAGTACTTTACTACCGATCGTTTAGTTTACTTACTGTAGACCTTATCTCATCTTATCATCGGACCATATCTTATCTATAGCGATCTTATCTTATCAGACACATGGTTATCTTATCGTAGTGTAGTATCTTATCTCGTCACATGGTCTTACATCATGATGACATCATTGGGCTAGACCATGACATCATAGCTCTGGACTATGATGTCACGCCTCATGTACACTCTAGACTCTGACATCATACCTCATGTAGTAGGCATGTACAGTAGTATATAAGTAGTCAACTGTGGACCCTAAGTCCCCAGTCTAATCAACTTGTCCATAGTCTTCACAACCTGTGGGATAAGCTCTGGTGAACACTCCCAGTCCAGATCTGGTGATTCTGAGTCTTTCTCTTGAGTGGTCTGTTGACCCCATCGTGCCAAGGGCGGCCCAGACGTTAATGTTTGGGTTGTGTCGTAACACTAGACAGTGATGAAGAGCTTTCTAAGTCCAAAGGACACTCTATCCTAAAGTCTAGTAAGCATACTACAGGAAAGACTAGCAAGGGAAAGACTGGGGATATAGAAGACCTAGTAACTAGGATGAGTAGGATGTCTATTAATGAACCTACTTATGCGGTTCTATACCTACAGGCTCTCAAGCAGGACCCTAATGCTCAACTAATACTGGCTAGACCAGGGTACTTAGGGGTGACTCAGAATTTCGCTACAAATCAGAAGGGCGCTGAATAGAATTTTATTTGAAGTCCTCGAATTATGGGTCAAGTAGCTAATAGTAACTCTAGTACTACCCAACAAGCGCCAACTGTAAGTACTAGCTGCCTGCCCCCGCCGCCAAGAAGGATAGGATGTTTTGGCTGTGGAAGTAATCAGCGCGTGTTAATAGTATGCCCCGAAGTACAAGGATTACTTACCTCAGGTGAGTTGAAGTGTGACGACCTCAGAAAATTGACACTCCCGAGTGGAGAACCTATATGGAGACAAGGAGAAGAAACATTAGTACAAGCATACCATAGAGCTAATATACGACTTACCAGGGTAGCTAATCTTGTGTTAGCAAGTGAGATCCGAGGGCTGCAAGACAACAACAATGCCGTCTATGTTGAGCCTGCGAGTAGTGATGAAGAGGGAGTAGTGGCATATCCAGTGGAGAGGTCAATGAATAAGTTGGCGAAGCAGCGGATGGATGGAATATACCTCCCGTCACAGATCAAACCCGCAACAGGAGCTGCCAAAGAAGATAGAAGTCAGTATAAAGTAATACAGAAGAATCAGGGTGACTCACTGAACATGCCTGGCATGATGCCCGGGTGCACAAAGGTTGATGGAGAAGCACAGAAGAGAGAAGCAAGATGTACTGATCAGCCAAAGATGACATGGGGCCTGGCGATCAAACATGATGAGTGGAAGAAGGACAAAGAGCAGAGTCAAGGATGTGGAGAAGATAGCAATGTTATAATGGAGGATGGGGAGGGAGAAAGAATGAGAAAGAAAGTTGTAGCAAAAAGGACAGTTAATAAAGACTTACCAGTAAACCCTGATGGTGGTCACATGGAGTCTGGGTGCAGTATGACCACTCAGTGCTCGGAATTATCAAATATGGTTAGTCCCAAAATGGTAATACAGAAGATTCTGGATGCACCGGTACAACTGACTACTGGAGAAATTCTGGGATCGTCCAAAGAACTGAGTTTGATGCTAAACGATAAAGTTAGGTTCAAAACAGTAAAGGAGAACATACCAGAAGGACTCAGGTCAGTTGTGCAAGTGCACCATGCCTCTGCACGAGGACATTCCCATTTGGGATTAATTAAATTCAAAGTCTGATGTCATGGAAATGACCTTGATGTGATCGTTGACACAGGAAGCCAGATCAATATAGTAAAATGTCCAATTTGGAAGAATTACATCAGGGACACTATGAATGTAAGCAAGGAACTCATGCTGAGAGATGTGAATAGTGGAGCAGGTATCCTAAAAGGGGAAGTCCCTAATGTAGAACTAAATTGTGGCGGAATGAAAACTACTGCTACACTATGGGTTTCCGATGGGTGTCCATTTGACTTACTGCTGGGACAAGCTTGGCAAGTGGAGAATCAAATAACAATTGCGGAGCATGCCAATGGGACGTATCTAATTAAGCAAGACAGTGAGTGACCTGACATTGTACATGAGGTCATGGCTGCACCCACCACTCATGGAGAAGTGTCACACAATGACGTTTGGGCCTGGACTGGAAGCATTAGAAGTGTTAATGAATCACAAGACCCATCAACTCCACCAGTATATTGTATGACTGCAATTATCTACCCAAATTTGGAAGTAGGGACAATTGATTGGAACCCTGATCCATTCAATTCCAGATGGGGCATAATGAGTCCTATCAATGAGGCTGAGGGAAGCACAACATTGGGCATGGCCAATATTTCTGAGCAACTAAGGGACATTGAGAATGAAAGGTATAAAAATGTGAATAACAGTACTTCTGTCTACTCAGGGATCATGCCGCCTATGCAATCTAATATGTATGCCTTAATTTTCCAACCCAATCCCAATATTGAGGGATATGGGGGAACTACCCACCGAGTCCATAATAGGGACATTCCTGGATTTGTGGGCATGAGGCACAACACCAGTCTGCCTGAATGTCATCATGAAGATCTTAATACACGTGGTGATGCCATCATCATTAATTCATCTCAGTGCCTCACACTTCCCGCCTTGATCAAACACATGGATGTGGCATTTCAATTACTCCAAGTAGCCGAGGCCAGACTTACGCCCACCACCAGCAATTTGTCACCCAATCAGATAGAAATTCTAACTGTTCTGTTACCCCCTTTGCGCTAACCGAGCGCTTGGAACTGGGGCCCTTTTTACCACACTACCTGGCAACCACCCTCGACACTTACCCTTCCAACCCGCCTCAATCCACTCCTCCCCCTCCTTACTCGATGCAGCTTCGGCCTGCCCCAGGAGGTTCTAACCTTCTGGGATACTTCTCTCTCCTCTCGGCAGTCCTCAGCTTCACAGCACTCTCCTCAACCCACCTCCCACTCTCAACCCCCATCTGGCTCCTAAAATTCTCCCTGGTCCTCAAGTTATCCATTCGTTCCAGGCCGACACCAAGCTCAAGAGAGAGGCACAGCATGAGGAATGAAGGGAGAAGGACGACCATGAGAGGACAGAAGGCAACGGAAGTGGGGGAGGTGAGTTCAGTGCAACAGCTATTGCCCAAGCATTTAACTCACTCACCAGTGAATTCACAGAAGTCCGAGTAGGGGGTAAGCGCCCGCTGTGCACTACCCCGGCGTCACTCATTGTCCATCCTCCAACCCCTCCCGCCAGTGTGGCATCTGTCAGCTTGGACAGCAGCACTTCCTTGTCTGCTCCCAGCAAGCTAAGCCTTCACTACCCCAAGTCTCCGACTAACACCAGCCCAGCGCTGTCCACTCACTCCATCCCAGCAGATGATCCCACTCACGCGACCGGATCATTCACCCCACCCCCGAGCCCCAAGCATAGTCTAGCCACATTCCATTTTCACCGCACCGCTAATTTAGCCTACACCATATTCAAGAAGGTGCCCATTGGCTCTACTATCCAGCGCATTGGCGCCATCCCTTACGATGGAGAAATATTCGACAGTGACAGCGCTACCCTACCTTACCCCACACCTGACTCTCCCTTCCGTGCTGTGCACACCAAGCACGCCGGAACACTCACCCCACCCCCTGTTTCTACCCAATTTGAAGCCAAGTGGATCGCTCAAGTGATTTTCAAATTGGTGTTCACCATCAGCGAAATCTCGTGTTTCAACCTTTGCAAGCTTCGCAATCAACCTTCCTTGCTCAAACTAGTAACTACACGCCCCCTGTCCATTTACTATCACTGGGAACCCAGCTACCCGGTGATCGTGCCTCGGGGTGGATCATCCCCCTGTCAATACTTCCCCAACTTCTGCTGCTTCTGAGCAATGCACTGCAACGTCATCACTGCCGTGCACACTGCACTCAGCCCCCAGCAGTCCGCTGGTGTGCTCAAGAAACCCTCATTGGGCTGGCCATCAAGGGCCCCATATCAACATATTTTCAAGTAAACCACACTGACTTCTTTCAACAGCGTGTGCCCAGCACCAACCCCTTCCTCACTCTTGAGGAGGCTGCTTACCTATGCACCACATCGGGGTACTTATGATTCTATTCGCAGCCCGACGCCACTGACCTTCTTGATAACCTCCTTGTCTGCATGGTGGTAGACGAGGACTTCGCCTACACCCTGCTCCTCAACCACCACCTCAACCCACTCGCTATCCCTCACCACCCCGTTTCCCACCTTGCTGAGCGCATTCACCAAGCCAACCTCATTCACCAAGAGCCCCTCCATACGCTTGTACGCACTTGCACAGCTGCCCATCCACCCAAGCCCAGCAGTGGCAACATCAAGCCCGAGCCAGTACAGGGATTTTAGGGAGCTCGGTGCTATGCTATGCATCCCAGGTACTATCATTCACTCTTTTCTTGATTCATTTTTTTTTGTACTACCATTAGCTACTTGTTTCCCTCCTCCCTTTTTTTGCTATGAATTTCTCCAGCACAAATGCTCTTGCCACTGCCCTGTTGTCTCGCTACCGTCTACATGCCATGCTCCTTATGCTACTATGCCCCCCCCCCAGTTTATCGTTTCCCATGACTAGCTCTTATTCAACACAAGTACACTATAGTCAAAATATGTACAGCTGTAGTATCCCAGTACTAGTACCTACATAATGCCTTGGTAGACCCTTTGGGGTATTCTCAATTAACACCAGTTTCTAGTACTAAATTCTTAGCCATCCTGCAAAAAATCTTAAGTATTCATTAGGAACATTAGGAACCCGAACACTACGAAATTTCTTACACACCATTAAGAACATTTATTAGCCTCGAACCCACACCAATCAAGTCATTACACTTTGTTACCCATTGTCAACACGAAAAATACTAAATCAGAGGACTAGACCCAGAGTCTAGATTCACTACGGAAATTACTAGTCCGGCTGCCCATTGCACTAAGTAGTCTAGCACTACTTAATTACCTTTTTAGAGGGAAAATCTGGGCTCTGACTGGACTCGAACCTGGGTATCTGCCACTAGCCCATCTATACATTGCTAGTAGTCATACTACACAACATCCATTAGGATTTTCCAAGCAACACAACATTTGTGTAACAATCCTAATAGTCACTGATCCACAAACACTAATCAAACTCTGACGGCTCACCACCTAGAATACTTACCCTAACTTGTTGAGTTACGATGTACTTGTCACAGCTTAGTCATAGCTTAAGTAATTAGTAGTCACATCACTCCTACATTTAGTATATAAAGGCAGCACTTCAGAGTGCCTCAATAACAGCTCTTTTACTCTTAACCACATCAGTTGCTTAAGTCTTCTCTATCTTCACACAGGTGAGTTGGAGTGCATTCCTTTGCGCATAGAGCTATTGCAGCTCCCTGTCTCAACAGGTTATGAGCCCTGCTTAGCAGCGTGTGTAGCGCCTTTATGGCTGCACCACACAGCACTCAAGCTCACCTGAGCGTTGCCTTAAATGGCTTGACACTACAGAGCTCAACATTATGCTGCCTTATGGCGCAGACTGTTGGAGATAGTGTGCAACTATGTCACTGCCATCTACAGGATCCAAGAAGCACTTTTCCTAGCTGCTCATTGTCATGCAGTACATTATGCTGACATCTTGATCCACAGATACATCCCTTGTCCCCATCCTTACCAGTGCCAACTGGCAGGACTGGGCCCCCATCATGGAAGCCTACCTCATGTCCCAAGGACAGTGGTATGTGATCAAAGACGCTCGTCCTGAGCTGACCACCACATTGGACAACTCTAGTCAAGCTAATGACTGGGATCAGGACAATGCACCGGCTATTGAAAACATATGCCTGAGGCTCGCCCCTGCCATCTGTGTCAAAGTATCTGGCAGCACCACTGCAAATAATCTCTGGGGAACCCTCAAAACTGAGTATGGTAAACCTGGCATTGCCGCCACCTACTCTGAGTTCAAAGCTCTTCTAGAGGTAACTATCCCCTCAAATGCACATCCTGGTCCAGCCATGGATAAAATCCAGGCCCACTTCGCTCATCTCAAGGATACCTCCTTCAAGATTTCTGAGAAAGTGCAAACCATGATCCTCATGGCCAAGCTCCCTCCTACTATGGAGGTGATTGCCCAGCTAATGAATCAGACTGCTGCCGATCCAGATGAGCTTGCCAAAATGAACATTGCGGCCATCTATCGCGGTGCCGTCCTGAGCTGGGAGCAGAAGGACTCTCGCCCCCACTGAAACATCAAAGCTATCAAGTGCAAGCAGCCCGACCCCAAGTTCCGAAACCAGCAGCAGCGCCCTCAAAATGAGGGCAGCTCTCAGAAGAAAGAACAAGGGGAAAAAAGGCAAGACTAGACGTGGTAAGCATGCTGGCAGGGGAGGCCATCAGTCTCAGCCCCAGCATCAGCATCATGACCACTCGCACTTTGTCCAGCATGACAATTATCATTTCTCTAATGTTATTCATACTTCCGGCCCTGTTCCGACAGTCGACCCTCGTCTCACAGCCCATAAAACAGCCTCTTTCCAACTTGGGCCCCCTGCCTGGCCTGTCACTAAACAGGCAATTGATCTCGCCCGACGCATCAGTGTCAAACCCTCCTTCGAAGGAGTTCGCACCCTTGAAACAGTCATGGCTGATACCGCTGGCCCCTCCAAGCGCCCTCGTCTCAAGGAGTGCATTGTGAGTCATGGCCCGTCTCCCGTCCCGTCCGAGGACATTGTCTCCCTAGGTGATGACTTGGATGAGGAAATTGCAAATACCGCTGGGATCTTCCCTGATACCATGAACATCATTGATTCTTACTTTGATGATGACAAGGATGAATTATTCTTGACCATGAGGCAAGTCAATTCCCCCCATGTGCACCACTACAATACTGACACGTTTGCTGCCTTCTTTGATGCACAAACACCAGTAGTTAGTAAATGTCCCGTAATTTACATGGGAATGAATCATCATTGTGTGCACTCTATTGAGTATGCACTGTGTGCAGATTGTAAGGGAAAATCAGTAGAGCAAGAAATAAGCCCATGGCTACTTGACTCGGGTGCATCGCTGCACTTCACATTTGAACTGAATGATTTTGTTGACTATGGTCCACTCGATCCTGATGAATCAGATTTTGTCATTACTGCAACAACCACTGCCACGATCATAGGCAAAGGGACAGTACTTATTCAAGTACCAACCTCCTCAAATGGCAGCACAAGACATGTGCGCCTATACCCTGTGCATCACATTCCTAGAATGAATGGTCGACTTCTGTCCCTTGGCACCATGTTGCATGACGATCTCAAAGTCACTGGAGACAAACATCATATTGTCGTCCATAAGAAGTTCAAAGAATTTCTGACTTTTTGTCCTCGTATTCCTGGCAGTACACTTTACACCTTGCGATCTTTGCGCATTACTCCAAATGTTGCAAATTCAATCACTACTGTCTTTAATGTTGATTACAACATTCTTCATTGCCACCTTGCACACCCTGGAAAGGAAGTGCTGCGAAGAGCGCATGATAACACATAAAATTGTCCATCAGTGGAAATTCCAAAGGAGATACCACTATGCCCTGGCTGCGCATTGGGCAAAATGCCCAATAGATCGTTCCCACAGAACTATTGTCGCGCCATGAGACCGTTTGAGTTAATACACTCCAATCTCAAATCCTTCCCCATTGAGTTATATAGAAAATACAAGTACGCCATCATCTTCCTAGATGACTACACCTCCTTCGCCTGGGTAAGCAACTTGTGCAATAAAGCTGCAGCAATTACCGCTACCAAGCAATGGATGTAGTACATACGAGTACAGCACAATGCCCAGATCAAAGGATGGATGTCAGATGCAGGGGGAGAATACAAGAGTGATGCATTTTTACAGCTCCTCATGGATAAAGGCATCAATATTCTCCAAAGCACGCCCTGCACACCAGAACAAAATGGTCGTGCTGAACGGTTGATGCACACTATGATGGACAGAGCAGAATTCATGTGGCTTGAAGCCTGTATACCAGAATCCTGGTGGGAATTTGCTACACACCAGGGGATCCATGTCTACAACAGACTACCCCTAGAGCACCTGAAATGGTGCACCCCATATGAAGCACTTAATGGGGAGAAACCGCATGTAGATCATCTCCACGTGTTTGGTTGTGGTGCCTATGTGTACCTACCTGTCGAAGGCCACACAAACAAAATGTCCCCAAAGTCTGAGCTAATGACTTACATTGGGACTGCACCTGGGAACGAGCACAACTTTCTATCCATGCACTCTCCCAACAACATGATATTCACAGCCGCACATGCCATCTTCAATGAAACATTGTTTCCAAAGTGCAGCATTAGCTCAAAGAGAAGGACAACTAGGTTGAATGAGGAACCCCCTCAACCTCAGCCTCCTCAATGTCAACCAGCCAGTGCTGACGACAAAGTCCTACCTCCAGTGGCTGCTGACGACAAAGTCTTATGTCGAAAACACACCAGTCAACACCAATGTCGACCAGCTGCACAGCAACCACAGCAGCAACAACAGCCAGCACGGAGTTCCATACTCCACCAATGGCCCCACAGCCTGACACTCCACCAGCACTCCCATGCAGATCGCAGTGAGAGCGCCAAGTATGCGTGAAGGCAACGTCTATGGAGACAACCGCCATCCTGTCCAGCAGTTTCAGGACATGGAAAACTCCTATCGCTGGCGAGCAACAGTAGGAGACCCCGGCCACCTAGGGCGCCCAACAGGTCCAATTCCCAGACCAAGCTCTGCTCCGGCACCCCCAGCCACTGCACCTGCACCAACTTCTGACTCTGAGTCAGAGGATAATGTCGCACAACTATGTCGGGAAGGGAGAGTACACCTTATCAATTACCTTGTTGCAATGGCAGTGGATGACGCCTCAAGCTTGGCTAAACAGCCTCGAGAATGGTCATACAAAGACATCAAACAAATGCCTGCAGAAACACAGGAACGATGGAAGGCCGCTTGCAGAGAGGAGCTTAATATGCTCAAAAAGCGCCAAGTCTATGAGCTAGTAGACCACCCCACACATCGGAAAGTCATCAGAAACTGATGGGTATTCAACATCAAAACAGATGGCCGCTTGAAAGCCCAGCTAGTCGCAAAAGGCTTCTCCCAGGTAGAAGGTCTCGACTTTGATCAGATCTTCTCTCCTGTAGTGTGCTTCGAAACAGTCAGGCTTATGCTTGCACTTGCTGCACTCGAAAATTGGTACATCACCAGCCTTGATATCCAAAGCGCCTATCTATATGGCAAGCTCAACGAAGAGATATATATGGAGCAACCAGAAGGTTTTGCTGAAAAAGGTCAGGAACACAAAGTGCTCCACCCACTTTGCACCCTATATGGCCTGAAACAAGGTGGTTTGTCCTGGTGGAAAACTCTAAATGAGTCCCTCAAAGAACTAGGCTTCCAATGTTGTCAATCTGATGCTGGTATCTTTGTTTACAAGAAAAATGGTACCAAAGTTTTTGCCATCATCTATGTAGATGACGCTCTCTTCTGTGGCCCCAACAAGGCCAAAGTAGATGTGATCAAAGCCAAATTCATGGCTAAATGGGAATGCAGGGACCTTGGCGATGTCAAGGAGTTTCTCCGCATGCGCATCCAGCGTAAATGTAGCAAGATCTATATAGATCAATGCACCTACCTTGAGAAAGTCTTGAAACACTGTGGCATGACCAATGCCAAACCTGCCCCTACGCCTCTGCCCGCTGGCTACTATCCATTGCCAAATGAAGGGCAAGCAGACCCCACTCTCCGCAGCAGATTCCAGACAGTAATTGGGTCACTGCTATATATCATGTTAGGCACTCACCCTGACATTGCCTATGCAGTCACAGCACTATTGTGACATGCAGCAAACCCATCACAGGACCATCTAAACAAAGCACTGTATATCTGCCGCTACCTACTTGGAACAAAGAATTATGCCCTTGTATTTGATGGATCCTCAGTGCTAGGGCTTATTGCCTGCACTGACTCCGATTGGGCCTCAGAGCCTACCTCTCAACAATCACAAACAGGATACTTCCTGAAATTTGCAGATGGCATCTTCAGTTGGGCCTCCACTACTCAAAAGACCGTGGCACTATCGTCCACTGAAGCTGAATACATGGCGCTCAGCGACTGCAGCCGCCAAGTAGTCTGGATCCGCTCACTTCTTAGCGAACTAGGGTACAAGCTCACGCCCATCCCGATTTGTGGTGACAATCAGGAATCACTATTCATGGCATCTAATCCCATCACTGAGCATCACTCAAAGCACATTGACATCCGCTATCATTATATATGCGAAGCCATTGCTGATGGCAAGGTTAACGTCTACTTCCTCAATGGAAATGACAACCCAGCCGATATGTTTACCAAGAACTTAGGACATATCAAGTTCAACAAGTTCAGAGCTCAGCTTGGACTTAAGTTCTACTAGCAGCATCCTGTATGGAAGTGCTTATCATGCTCACGCCCCTATCGGGTTCTTAGCGAGGGGGAGTGTTGAGTTACAATGTACTTGTCACAGCTTAGTCATAGCTTAAGTAATTAGTAGTCATGTCACTCCTACATTTAGTATATAAAGGCAGCACTTCAGAGTGCCTCAATAACAGCTCTTTTACTCTTAACCACATCAGTTACTTAAGTCTTCTCTATCTCCACACAGGTGAGTTAGAGCACATTCCTTTGCACATAGAGCTATTGCAGCTCCCTGTCTCAACATAACTTCCCTAGACTATTAGCATCCTTGCTAGACAACATACTCAACCCTACACCTTAGGCCCTAGAAAAACCCTAATAGCCTATCTATCAGAATATTTCTACCACATGTATAATCCTATTAGCGGGTCTTCCTCACATGAATGGGGGATCCTAGAGCTAGCTATGAGCTCCACCAATGTACCCTATGATCAGCCAGAATGGGGTAGCTACTCAACTATGGAAAATGAAGGCAGTTTCCAAGATTGGAGTACCTCTGAATTTGAAGAAGGAGACACTGTGTGGGAAATGACAGACCAGTTCAATTCAGACTCGGGAGATTCTCAGGCATCTTGGTGCTGGGTCTATCACTCCCAAGAGGGTGGTAGAGATCAAACCCAAGATTCTGAACTAGAATATATAGTCTCCTATACTGAGAATAAGCCAACACTACCCCAGGAAGTTCAAACCTACACAGCATATAAGCAAGTAGGTGTGAAAGTAAAACCAGTGGCTGCATTAGTCCCACCAGAAATATGAGTAACCCATCAATTCCCACACAACCTGCTATTGTCTCTACCATACCTATCACCGAATCTGCCACCATTCTCACCTACTGCTAAGCCCACTCGAGAAAGGCTAGATGAGATTAATGTCAATAATTCTGGTTTCTTATGGCCTGAAGAAGTCAGGCTACTCAAACGAGTCCTGGAACTAAATCAAGAATCCCTAGCTTTTGAAGATGTAGATCGAGGCACTCTCAAAGAATCATACTTCTCTCCATATATCATTCCAACCAAAGAACATACCCTATGGGTGTTTAAGAATATTCCAATACCTCCTGGAATTTGTCAGGCAGTCATAGAAGTTCTCAAGCTGAAAATAGCTGCAGGAGTATATGAACACAGCCAATCTGCTTACCGATCCAGGTGGTTCTGTGTTGTTAAGAAAAATGGAAAATTGTGGATTGTTCATGACCTTCAGCCACTCAATCGAGTAACCATCTGTGATGCTGGACTACCCCCAATACTTGATGAATTTGTAGAACCATTTGCAGGAGCACAGTGCTACACAGTATTTGATTTGTTTTGGGGATTTGATGCTCGGAAATTACATCCCAGCAGTCAGGACCTAACTGTGTTCTCCACCCCAGTTGGAGCTCTTCAAATCACCTCACTACCTACTGGATTTACAAATTCACCTGCTGAATTTCAGAATTGTATGACCTTTGTTCTACAAGACGAGATCCCACATAAGGCAAATATATTCATAGATGATCCACCCATCAAAGGACCACAGACCCTACCCTGATGAGAATGGTAATCCAGAAACCATTCCAGAGAACCCAGGAATCAGGTGTTTTATTTGGGAACATGCCAATGATATTCACCGTATCATGCACCGAATTAAGGATGCTGGAGCCACATTCTCAGCACAAAAAATCCAGCTCTGTTGACCTGAGGTCCTAATAGTAGGACAATGATGCACCCCAGAGGGAAGGCTGCCCGACGTTCTCCTTAGTCTGAATTTCATGGTAGACCGATAAGTTCCTGAAGGAAATAAAGAACAGCAGAGTTAAACTGAAGGTGAATTTCCTTTTTTTCCTGAATAGAGCATCTGTAAACTGTTCTGTTAGCTGGCACACTTCAGGTTACCCCCCCTAGAGGCTCTTAGCCTATATTCTGCCTTCTAAAAATATAGGCTAAGAGCCTCTTTTTCCATGGGGCGTCCCACAGTAAAACAACTTTTTTAGGACATTGTCAGGGGTGCTATTTTAGGTCATATAGTGACGTCATCTTGGTGGGGCACGGGATGACTGGGACACCCAAGATATCTTGGGACACCCATGGACCATCCATGGGACTTCCAAAGTGGGGAAAAAAATCGAATTTTCAAACATGTTTATTTTACATTTTGGGCCATATTCAGAAATTCTTGGGACACCCAAGGTGAATATCTTGGGACATCCAAAATGTTATGCTTGGGTGTCCCAAATGGAATTTTAAAGAAATGTGTATTGGAATGATCTACCACTTATAGGAATACTCTTTGGTAGTATATGTGTACCTATAGTGTCTGTCATAGCCCAAGGAAAGAGAGAAAAACCTTTAATACAGTAAAAGGTTGTTTTTGGACAGTAATAGCCCAATTAACCTAGTATAGAATGACTTAGGGAGCTTCTGCCAAGTGTATGTCTAGTGTTTTAGTGATTAGAACCACCCCCATACCCCTACATACCCCTACATACCCCTAAATGCTATAAATAATATAATTTATAGGGGTTTTATATGATTTTGGACCATTTTTGCTAAGTAAACTGTCTAAATGTACTCCCCCTGCTCAATAAGTACTGAATAAAATAGTGGGATCACTTGGATACTTGTATATCAGTAGATCTATCCACACATACCCCTAATAATCACATATTATATAGGTTATATGAGTTTTATTTGATTTTTGACGCATTTTTGCCTAATAAAAGGTTTAGATACATTCCCCCTGCTTAGTAAACACTCTATCTACTAGTTAGATCATTAGGATACATGTATCAGCAGCCAGGATAATGAAATCCTCAATAATGACCGCAATTTTCACTTATAAAGCCCCTAAAACCCTTAAAAAGCAGTAATTTGCTGATAAAAACCCTATATCAAACGCATTTTTGCTAATTAACTCACTAGAGTACTCAAAAGTATGAATATACTAATGAAAATGCTAATGTAGACCGCAATTTTTGCTAATTAGACCACTAGGACACTCAAAAGTACCATTTTACTAGTGATTTCACTAGTATTGACCGCATTGTTCAGTAATTGGGTCACCCAAACATCATTTGATCACTATCTATTCATTATGACACTATCTAGACACTATCTAATCATTAGGGGCGCTCTTTTGATGATCTGGATCCATTGTAAGGAGTGATGGTGATATATGGTTGTCAGGGGAATTGATGGGAATGATAATTAACATATCAAGATGCGAAATCACCTCCAATAACAATCTGATCAGGATGATGATGATAATGAGGATGAGGACGCAGATATGGCTTTCGCGAGTAGTGCTGCTGAACCAAGGACATATGCGGAGGCCATGCGACGTCCTGATGCTGATAAATGGCATGAGGCGACGGTAGTGGAGATTGGAGCGCACAAGGGACATGGAACATGGCGCATAGTGTGTCGACCTAAAGACCGGAAGGTCATAGGGTCTAGGTGGGTGTTCTGTTACTTTGGGTGATTTCGCCCCTTTTACTATTCATTTCTCTTATATCGCGCCATACAGCGCTCCTATGAACTTCTAACCATTCCCATTCGATTCCTGGGGTAAAACTACCCCTACTACCGCTTTGGTTCATCATTCTAGCTTGTTCCCATCGCTCTGCACAAGCAGAGCAATGACTTGTTGACATTTGTTTACTGTAGAGCGCACTTAGCCTCTGAGTCCACTGTAGCTATTCTCTAGTTACTCACAGTGGACTCCAG
>KN839837.1:1720397-1737311 GCA_000827185.1 Hydnomerulius pinastri MD-312
TAAGGTACCATCTGTCAAAGATATATGACAGTGGGAAGAGAAAGTGCGGTGCACATCAAGTACACAATATCTGAGTGACATCTGTGGGAACAGATGGGAGGAAATGCGGAGTAAGGGGTGATGTGATATATGGTTGTCAGGGGAATTGATGGGAATGATAATTAACACCTAGAGATGCGAAATCACCTCCAATAACACCAAGTCCCTAGCCATTAGGTCGCTCCGAAGGTCTCCCTAGCGCTCCAACATTAACAGGTTATGAGCCCCGCGCTCTAGGCCTTTGCATCGACCGCTTCCTACACTATCAGGACTCCCAGATTGCCCCTTGGGCTGACTTCGCTTCATTGAGGCTTCTTTGGTTGAGTACTGTGCTCCCAAATCATCCTTGTGCGCTCTAACTCGCTGTTTGCGAGTTCTAAGCACACTCTGGTCGAGCACTACGCTCCCGGACACTCCTTATTGCTTCACATCACTCTTCATCGCTCCATGACCATGATCAAGTCCTTGGGCAATGACTACTCCAATTTCGCGTCTTCCTTGCTCCTTCTCAAGTCTTTGGACAAAGAGGAGATCAAGGCTGCCTTCTTGGCTGAGGAGACCAACAGGAGACGTCGTGCTGACGCTTCTGGCGACTCTGCGCTCTCTACCACCTCCGGAGCGTGCAGGTGCAGCCCTAATGCGCCCTGTGACTTCTGTGAGAAGCCTGGGCATTGTAGCCATCGCTGCTTCGCTCTGCAGCGTGCCAAGGATGCTCTCAAGACGTCTCAAGCCCAGAAGAAGACTGGCAAGCGATCCAAGAACGCCAACAAGGCTTCTGAAGCAACCCAACCATCTCCTACCTCGTCCTCTGCCTCTGATACTGCCAATTCTGCGTCCACTCCCAACTCTGCCACTGCACAAAGTGCCCAAAGCTCTATGGAATTCGCTGGAAATGCAAGTCTCCGTTCCCTTACTCCCTCCCTTTCGCTATTGGGTCACTTTCATCGACGACTTCTCGCGCTATCGCTTTGTCCTACCCATCAAGCGCAAGTCTGATGACTTTGAAGCGTTCAAGTGGTTCAAAGCATATGCTGAGAACCAATCTGAGCGCAAGATCAAGACTCTGCGCGACGACAAGGGTGGTGAGTACATGAGCACCGTCATGCGTCAGCATACTGTCCGGGCTCGACCCCAGCAGAACGGTGTTGCAGAGAGAGCCAATGGGCTACTTGATGAACGCATCACCACTATGCTGGACGAGTCTGGCCTTGGGAAAGGCTTCTGGGGTGATGCATTAGCTGCGCTTGTGCATGTCTGGAACAGGTGCCCCACTGATGCAGTGGACAATGCCACTCCCTACGAGTTGTGGCATGGCCGAAAACCAGATGTCTCCCACCTTCGAGTCTGGGGCTGTACTGCCTATGTGCATGTACAGAAGGACAAGCATCCTAGGTTTGGCTCTCATTATGAGAAATGCATCTTCATTGGCTATCCAGATGGCTACAAGGGCTGGAAATTCTACAACCCAGTTACCACGCGAGCAATTATCTCTGAGCGCGCTGATTTCGATGAGAGATACTTCCCTCTGTCGAAGCGCCCTCAGGATGCTCGCCCACCACCTTCTGGCACTCTTGGTGTGCCTCCAGCTCCCTCCCCTATGTCTTCCAATGACCAGTATCACCCTGCTGATTCGGACTCTGAGTCTGATGATGCACTGAATCATGGGGGGGATATGCGTCCACCAGAGCGTCCAGCTCACCAGCCTATGCGTCCCCTTGCTCCTCCTGCACCTCCTGTGCGTCCTGCAGTGCCCCCAGTTGTGCCTCCTGAGCCTGCTGGCGACCCAGTCATCCCAGGTGGTCTGGATGATGATCCTGGTGTCCTAGGGCCTGCTCCGGTGCCTGCTCAGCCTCGCATTCATCGTCCTGAATCTCCTGTTGGCATTGGTGCCAGACTGCCTCCAAGGAGAAGGCAGAAGCCACGAGAGTGGTGGAAGCTGTCCAGTAGGCAGTTAGAGGATGAAATTGATGATGATGATGAGGATGAGGACGCTGATATGGCCTTCTCCAGCTCCAATCGCAAAATGCGCTCTGTCCTCGAGACCATTGGATTTGTGCAGACTTACTCAGATGCGGCCATCTATGTCTACACTCGAGGTGATGTCCGCATTATCCTGCCTGTCTTCGTGGATGATATGACCTTCGCTTCGAAGTCTCTTGAGGCTATTGAGCAGATCATCTCTGAGCTGTCCAAGCACTTCAAGTTGCGCGACTTAGGTCCTACCACTCAGCTTCTAGGCATCAAGATCGATCGAGACCGCTCCAAGCGCTCCCTCACCCTCTCCCAGCGCCAGTACTGCCTTGACATGCTCGAGCGCTATGGCATGGCTGATTGCGAGCCTGTCACCACCCCTATGACGCCTGGACTCATTCTCTCTCGTGATCAGTGCCCTCAGAACGCTGAGGAAGCCACTTTCATGCGCTCAATTGACTATCCTGCTGCCATTGGTTCCCTTCAGTACCTTGCCACCACTACTCGACCAGACCTGTCATTTCCAGTAGGTCAACTGGCTCGCTTCACTGCTAACCCAGGAATACCTCACTGGAATGCGGTCAAGCATGTCTTCCGCTATGTTCAAGGCACCCTCGACTATGGTATCACCTATGCTCCTGACCCCAGCTCATCAGAGCTGTTCTCGACATTCACTGATGCGAACCATGGTGGCTGCAAGGACACTGGACGGTCCACTGGCGCATATGTGGTGAAGATAGGCACTGGCGTCGTCTCCTGGAGCTCCAAGCTTCAACCCATTGTCGCCCTATCCACCACGGAAGCAGAGTATGTTGCCGCTGTGGAGGCAGGCAAGGAGATTGTCTGGTTCCGCAATTTGCTGCATGAGATTGGATTCTCCACAGCATTGCCTTCTGTGCTTCGCATAGATAATCAGTCCGCTATTCAGGTAGCCAAGAATCCAGAGCACCATGGTCGCATGAAGCACTTGGATTTGCGGCGGTTCTGGCTGCGAGATGTGGTAGACAGAGGAGTCATTTCTCCTCATTTTGCGCCCACTGATGCCATGCCCGCTGATCTATTGACCAAGGCATTGGCTCGAGTCAAAGTGACTCAGTTCTGTGATATGTTGGGACTTGGACCAACAGGGGGAAGTTGAGATTGCCAGAGTTGCGCAATCATGGGGAAGTGTTATTGGAGGTGATTTCGCATCTGTATGTGTTAATTATCATTCCCATCAATTCCCCTGACAACCATATGCTCCAACATTAACATACTTTGGGTGATTTCGCCTCACCACTGGCTGTGCAATTATACCCCAAAACGCGTGCCAATCAAGCTAGCTGACCACACCATCATCTTCATAGGGTCTAGGTGGGTGTTCAAGGTCAAGTCCAATGCTGATGGCACCATTGATCGCTACAAGGCGCGCATGGTAGCCAAAGGCTGCGAACAGCGACCTGGACAAGAGTTTGTGGACACATTTGCGCCCACTGCACGCTTAGCTACTCTCAGAGTCATTCTAGCCCTAGCTGCCATCTGTGCAATATCTGTGACCCCAAACTCATTCTCCTGTGTGTAGCACTTCAAATCTTGCAAAGGTCAGCCTAAAAAAAATCAGAGAGCTGAACCAAAGGTACCATTACATCAATTCCCCTGGTAGCCATATCCACACTTTTACCTTACCTCTAGAATACTTAAGTAGAGGGTTCAGAGTTCGCTTTCCCCAGTTATTCACTCTGGACCCAAGTCCCTAGCCATTAGGTCGCTACTTAAGGCCTCCCTAGCGCTCCAATATTAACACTATTAACATTAATTGGTGCCTACAAGAGGCTCAATGTGATGGGTATTGTCTAGGGACATGCTGATAGGTAGTAGGGGCGATTTTTAGCGAAGTGATAAGGAGATGTGCACTGATAAGGGCATAGCAGTAGCGGCGGTGATGCACATGGGCCGCAAAGTTGATGGGCGTGTAGAAGATGTTCACAGTAGGGGCATGACTGTGGTTGACCAGCATGAACCAGCATGAAGTGGTGATGTGGACCAATGTTGGTGGATGAGGGGCTCCTGATAGATGAGGCCGTGGGAAGCAGTGAGCTCGACCAAATGGCATGCATGTGGGCTCAATCCAACGTAGAAGAAGGTGTAGTAGAAGACGAAAACAACAATGGGGCGGATCAGAGCAGTAGATCTTGAGTTATCATCACTAGATCAAGATAGGTGAATCACGGACTAAAGCTCCTAAAGCTCTCCAATGATCCTGACATGTCAAAGTCAAAGAGACAGAAACAAAAATGAGAAACAAAAAATAATACAACAAAGGCATGTAGTAACCTCCTCAGTCTTGCCACCTGCATATCACATGGAGTAGGTTGGCTAATTTTTTTTTGCAGTCCCTCTCCTGAGCTTCATCTTATCTAGAGCTCATTAATGAATATTCAAAGATGAAGGACCATTACATGGGTGTCAGGCGTCCAATTCCACCCACAGGGCCATATGTTCACCCATTATTCTCTACATTGCTAGCTTGTTTTCTATGCAGTTTTTGGTCAAATCTCACATATATATAGGTAGTTTCTAAGCACAGATCAGTGAATTTCAGGTTGGAGAATGACATACTCCTCCACAATTGGTGTGTACTGGGCCAGCTCATCTGACCATAGGTGAGATTCTTTGCAAGGAACGCAGATGGTGTAGTCATATTCTTTGCAATATATTTGGGGCCATTAAAAACAATCCACCACACTGAATCTTCCATCCACCCTTGCCCTTAGCTTCTCTGGCTCATTATTGTGAGGTCCTGGGATAAACATCATGTTTGGGGTGGTATGGATGAGCTTATGTTGACAGGTTATATAAGTAGTGAACTGTGGACTTTAAGTCCCCAGTCTAATCAACTTGTATTATGGACTTCACAATCGATGGTGTAAGCTCTGGTGAAGCTCCCAGTCCAGATCTAGTGATTCTGAGTCATTCTCTGAGTGGTCTGTTGACCCCATCGTGCCAAGGGTGCCCAGGGCTTGTCCTGCCAGATTCAATACTTGAGCACATTGTAGCCTGTGCCCATCACCTGAAGATCAGCACAGTGAATATGTTACAACACAACCCAAACATTAATGTCTGGACCACCCTTGGCACAATGGGGTCAATAGACCACTCAGAGAAAGACTCAGAATCACCAGATCTGGACGGGGAGCTTCACCAGAGCTTGCACCATGGGTTATGAAGATCAATGCACAAGTTGATAAGATTGAGGACTTAGGGTCTCTTGGGTACAGGACCAAACTGTACGATCGAAAACATCATCACAGAATCGCCCCTCATTGAGGTTTACCGACACTGCCACGTGACAGTTGAGAATGCCTTTCACCTTCAACATCATACACTTCGTCACAGCCCTCCTGACATGACCAAAACAACTCAGTGACTTGCAGCAAGAATTAAAGAGAAGGCATCCCACTCTTTTAGACCTGGGCACTCTGCCTTACGTGCTGTTCCCAACCAGGTTGTACAGGGTATCTCAATGATGCAGATGCCAAAAGATGCTAAAGTTAAGGAGGATGGTATTAGTATTGGTGAAATTGAGCCAGATGATCTCACAGTGTGACACACCAGGGTTTCACGTCGGTGGGAGATTTTCAGTGTTTGGTCGGTGTGTTCTGGGTGGTTTTGCTGTTAAGATTTGAGCGCTAGGAAGACCTTAGTAGCGACCTAATGGCTAGGGACTTGGGTCCAGAGTCAATAACTGGGAAAAAGCGACCTCTGGACCCTCTACTTAAGTATTCTAGAGATAAGGTACCATCTGTCAAAGATATATAACAGTGGGAAGGAATAATGCGGTGCACATCAAGTGCACAATATAAGAGTGACATCTGTGGGAAAAGATGGGAGGAAATGCGGAGTAAGGGATGATGTGATATGTGGTTGTCAGGGCAATTGATGGGAATGATAATGGAGATGTGCAGATGCGAAATCACCTCCAATAACACTTCCCCCTGATTGCGCAACTCTAGCAATCTCAACTTCCCCCTGTTGGTCCAAGTCCCAACATTTCTATACAGGAGGTGCTCTGGTTCTCCCATCTTGTAGTCGGGCACTTTATACTTGCATTTCGCTCGCTTGACTGGCTGCATGTGTAGTTCTTGAACGAATGAACAAAGTGACGCCTCGCAAGTACCACAACAAAGGCGTGAGAGTTTCGCTCTACACCTCTCACAGCACAGTTACTGGCGTGAAGGTAAGGAAATTGCACAGATAGAGTCCACGCCCACGAGCATTGATGAACATCTTCATCACTTCGACCTCAAATTTGTTGGCTTCGAGCCCGGTGGGAAGGATTTGGATGGGTGACAACATGGGAGCAAGGTTTGCGATCTCAGTGGGTGTAGAGGTGTTGTTTGGGATGGGGCCTACAGGGCAGTCTGGTTGGGGAGCTGCAACGTCCGGACAAGGTGCATGTTGTGGTGACGGGTCCAATAGTGTGGTAGGCTGATTCTCTGCCAGGTGCATGGTCTCCATCGCCTTCGCTCTCCATGTCTGAGCTACTAGTGACGTCGTTGCTTGCCTCCACCGGTGTAGGCACAGCTGTCTTGGTGCGCTTGCTGTTCTTGCGTTTCCGTGGCTCCTTTCCAGGTTCTCCATCAAAACACTCGCTTTCAACAAAGTAGACTGCCACTGCTTCAATGTGTGGGTCTCTTGCTACGCGTCCAAGGTGTTACAGCAATGTACATAATGATTTGGTGTAAGTATTCCTGCTCGTTCACTAAAATGTAATAGCTTACCATTCCTGCTGCATCAGTACAGAAGATTCCCCAGAGCTCTCCGCTCCTGAGTTTTTCAATCATGGGTATTCGGAAAGCCATACTCATTCCAGAGTGAAAGCAAACAAATTTGTCTCGTAGATGTTCCAGAACCATATGATGAAGGTACTTGCCCAGCCTTTCAGAGTCTTCCCTCCCATTCTCAAAGACCATGAATGGAGTTTTTGGCTGACCCCCTTGAAAGTTCAGCACCCGGCCAAGGTCCTGCATGGATTCGAGGGTACTCTTGATCCTAGGAACCACAATGTGAATATTAGGGCGGTCATTAGATCTGATTACCTTGACCACCCTATTGCTTCACATATGGAGTTTATTCTGGGATGGAGGGAGCCATCGTAGCTTTCCTAGTTCACCATAGTCACTTCGAAACCCATTTCCCCACTCGCTGACGCAATACCCTTCGTCAACAGTAATATTGAAGAGTCTGTTGGTAAACTTTATTGATTTCGATAAGTTTCGAAAGCGGACGTCTTTGAGGATGCACTTCAGGCTAACAGCAATAATCCTATACTTGAATTCCCCAATTGCCTGTGGTGTTGGGCTAAGATTTAGACAGCTGGATGTTTAATTCAAAGACCCAGAGCATTTTACCTTGAAGACCTCATCGGTAGTGGTCTTTGCAGTGAGATTCACAGCAGATATTCCAAATAAATCTCCTATCTCATTCTTCTCTCCATGGATATTAAGCGGGGTGATGAGAACATAATTCTGTCTGCATTGAAGAGCATTGGAATCCAGAATGGCATTGTTTTCCCGGATCCGGTGGGAGAAACTGTGATGACATTGTTGTTCTCTAGCTTTGCGCGGGCTGAACAGATCTGCCAGTCGCTGTTATTTTGGGTGATTTCGCCCCTTATACTATTCATTTCTCTTATATCGCGCCATACAGCGCTCCTATCACTTTCTAACCATTCCCATTCAATTCCTGGGGTCAAACTACCCCTACCACTTTGGTTCATCATTTTAGCTTGTTCCCATCGCTCTGCACAAGCAGAGCAATGACTTGTAGTGTAGTGTCCGCTCTGTGGCTGACTTGTTTACATTTGTTAACTGTAGAGCGCACTTAGCCCTCAGAGTCCACTGTAGCTATTCTCTAGTTACTCACAGTGGACTCCAGGTACTGTAGACAGTCTTATCTACTCCAATCTATCCAGTTACTCACATTGGACTCCAGTCCTAGCTCCCTAGCACTCCCTGAGTCGACCCACCAAGTGGCTAGTCCGCTTCACCAAGCTTCCGCAAGATAGACGGAGCCCAGGCTCCATTGGAGTGGTGACTGGCTTGCAGTCAGCCATACCATAGCGCTCGAGCATATCAAGACAATACTGGCGCTGAGAGAGAGTAATGGAGAGTTTGGAGCGATCCCTGTCTATCTTGATGCCTAGGAGCTGAGTGGTAGGGCCTAAATCGTGCAGCTTGAAGTGCTGGGATAGCTCTGTGATGATCTGCTCAATAGCCTTAAGGGACTTTGAAGCGAAGGTCATATCATCAACAAAGACAGGCAGGATAATGTGGACATCACCTCGAGTGTAGACATAGATGGCCGCATCCGAGTAGGTCTGCACAAAACCTAGGGACTCGAGGACAGAGCGCATTTTGCGATTCCAGCGATTACCCCCTTGCTTGGTGCCATACAAGGCCTTATCCAGCAAGCAGACAAACTCTTTGGGGTCGCCTTCAGCAAATCCCTCTGGCTGCTCCATGTAAACTTCACAGTCCATTTCACCATTCAAGTACGCGTTGGAGATATCCACAGAGCGCAGATGAAGGTCATGGATGGACCACTTAGCTGCGACAAATTTGGTAATCCCAGACTAGGGTTATCTAATGTGTTTTATTTGCTGGTTTTCAGCCTCAAAGTGAGCTTGTCACTGTATGCAATGCTGAGCTTCCACATCATAATTTTTTTCTCCCAAAATTGTGTAGGCATCCTGTCATGGAGGTGTCAGATGATGTCAATGGATTCGGGTAGCATTGACATGACCTTACTAAAATGATGAAGCATACCAGACATTCATCACCACACTGGCTTTATGTTTCAAATCAGCCCTCCTGTTTGGCCAATTCACAATAAAATCCAGCAAAGTGATGAACTATGATATCCTTGTCAGACATTGCAGAATACAGAATTTGGCATATAAAAATTACCAGATGTACCTCTGCTTAAGAACTCAGTGAGAGAAAGTTTAAGACAGTGAACAGTTCAGACATAATAATGACTGTTAGGCCCAGTGACCTCCTCACAGATACCAAGGAACTCCTCCTGGCCAGAGTGCAGTAGGCCCACCTGGAAGAACCGCAGTAACTGTAGGTTCCCAAAACACATGTGCTGCAAAAGGTTTAGCTAAAATTTAGAAGCACAAACTCACTACAACCTACCTTATGCTGTGCAAAACCAGAAATGACATACTCGTAAAAGAGGGTGAACCCCTTTTCCACCCCTTTTCCATGTTTTGCATGACTGAGTGGAGTTGCGTGTTCAGGTTACCACAGATGTCAATGCATGCTTTGACAGCCCTCTTTGATGACCACAGTTTTGCTCAGTGAAATTGAACTGGAAATGTTGGACAAATGTGGCAGTGGACACCAAGTGGGGCAGATATGTGAGAGGGTGGTCAAAGTAAGAAGGTAGGTCAGAAGGCCAGAGAGATTGAGAATTGGATGCAATGTTGAGCTGCAGAGAAAACACATGAAGTTCACCACAACCAGTTGTGGACACAAAGGTAGGAAACTCCTGGTAAAGGATGTTGGCCATGGCACTACCATCTCCCTCATTTTTAGTAGGAGAGTACCAGTCGGTATAGGGTGTGTACTGGTGAATGTGATGAGGGTGGTTTATGGTGGTAAGAACACTAGAGGAGTTAGATTTAGATGTGCAGTTAGTAGGGCATGCCAATTACCTGCTATATCAGATTGATCTGGGGAAGGAACTATAAATATAAATGGCTATCTACATGGGGTTGAAACTCATTGTACTGAAGCCTGTGGAAACACCTTAATCAGGAAATATGCTGAGGAGGTGGTTACCTTGTGACAGCAAAGCTGTGTCTCATTTTGTACTAGAATAAACAAGCCCAAACTCATTTTCCTGGTGGTTGAGTCCCAGCACCCACTTACTACTCACTTGTACTTCTCAGTATTAACAGTTCAGCTAGAGAGATGATGTCTACTGAGACTCTTCACATTCAAACCTATCACTCTGCCTGTCATGTTCATTTAGACCACCCCCCTCTTCTACTTGGCTCTCTCCCAGAACTCTCAGAACCTTAGTGAACCTCCAGGAAACTAGAGAACTAAGACAGGACTAGAAGCTTCAAGAGCTTGTTACCCAGCAACTTGCAGTTACAAAAACTCACTGCAAAACAGACCCTCCTGAACTCCTCTTGCATAACATCAACTAGACAAAAAATTGGGTGAGTGAATGGGTTTGGGCATGGTTTATGGTTGGCACATGGCAGCAACTACCAATTCTTGTGGTGGACTCAGCATTGATCAACATGGTCAGGTGGGTGGTGGCAATGTGCTGGTGAGGTGGGCAAGGTAGAGCAGGGAGCTTGAAGATGGTTTGTTTAAGGAGCTTTTCACACTCTAAGCCTCTGCTTCTAGGACAATCAGTGCTTGATCATAAAAAACCAGCCATTGTTTATGATAAAAGTACAAATGATATTTTTACACTATATATTACAAGGTGGTAGGTAGCAGAGGCCTGTTGTTGAGTTCCAGGACCCCACCCATCTCCTCTGGACCATTCTCCTTACAACCAATACTCACACTCCTTGTATCTCAATGGATGATTGAAGGTGGCTTCAACCTGCCATCCATATAGGCCTGGGTGAAATCTGCAAGCACCTTCTGCATGAGAGCATAGGAGTCACTGATCTACTGCATCTTGCAGACCACCAAGCACCCAACATCCCACTGTGTCACAGCTTGCACCTGCTAAATCTCCATGAGGCTCGCGAGGGTGGTTGTCACCTTCTTGATGAGCAGCTTGAGTGCACTGGTGGGGGATGGAGTGCCAATATCCAGGGGCCACTGTGTGTTTGAAAGGTGAGGGGTTGTCAACCACACTGATGTCCTCTGTCAATTCCCTCATCTTCTTCTGCCCTTTCCCTCCTGTAGGTGATGTAGGGTTCTTCTCTGCCTGCCCATGCTTCAGTGTAAAACTGCACACCTTTTTGCCTATAGCACAAGCCTCATAGGCCATAGGTTGGCCTGGTTGAGACATGTTGGACTGTGCAGAAAAACAGGTGATACATAGGGAAGAGGGTTGTAAAGTTGCTGGCCACATCTTTGTGTTTTGGCAGGGAAGTAGGAAGTATTTGCACTTCACACTCCACATTATGATTGCCTAATTTAAATTTATATCTATTTCTTGTAACCCAGTAAGGGTTAGGAATAGGTTAAGGTTAGGATTTTCACACTTAAGAATGAGCAAACCTACAAACTATAGTTTTGCACACAATAGCCACAACCCTCATATGTGCCAATGACATTATAGTAGAAAATGACAAAAATGTGCAAAACAGCCATAACCTTGATTTGTGTAAGTCATAGCATGTGAGAAAATGGCAAAAATCACAAAATAGCCACAACTGTAATTTGTGTACATGAGATGATATGAGAACATAGCCATAATCTGACATGATAGTATGTGGGAAAATGGCAAAAATGTGCAGAATAGCCATAACCCTGATTTGTGCAAAAGAAATTATATCAGAAAATGAAAAAATGCACAAAACAGCCCACTGCATGACTGACTTAGTAGGTATATTAGCAAGTAACATGTATGAGCAGTAAGTGAGTAATGAATAAATATTTGGGGGGAGCAAGCTGAAGGCATGATATATGTTAATCACAAAAAGAAACTATTATGTTTACAGGCAACAGGCTTGGGTTTCCCTAGAGCCACCTATTTCAACTTTATAGTCTCTTCAGACCTTATCCTTTTTACCTGTGACATGCTCATCTTGCAAGGTGCACAGCTATTAGTAAGTGGTTGTGCTAACTGCCATTGATTACATAGCTAACATGCTTAGTCTATTTTTTTTTTTTTTTGACTAATCAACATCTTGCCTATGCCAGTTTGTAGGTAATGACTAGCTAATTACTATCCAATGTAGGATGTAGGATGTCACTCTCTTTTCCTTAATATAACAAGAATAGAGTACAGTGTACAAACTTTTCTAATAGCTTGTTGTGGTACCTTGATGGGACACTATTACTTTTTAAACTTAGTCTGATTTCTTTTATTAGCTTAATCTGGTGGCAATTGCACATAACAGTCAGGCTTTGTGCATGGCTTTGAGTAAATGTTTTTGGGACTGTGGCACTTGTTTTGAGTGTGGCACAGATTGATTCCCACTGGCTCTTAGATCCACAGCCACTTTCATTGAAACCACCCTCTGACATAGCAGGTCATGTATGCTAATCCTGAGAGCACCTCATATCTGAGTGAGATGTGAGATGGTCACCAGTAGGTGAGGCAGGTGGCAATGGTGCACAAGATGCACTTGGAGGCACAACTTCCCATTGCTTACCTTTTCCTGACAAATTCATTTTGAGAACATACACCACCCCCAGTGTGGCAGCAGTGCATCCCACACTGATACAAACACTACCATTTTTTAGGATGGCAAGTGTACTTCACAGCTCTCACCCACACTGGCTGATGACCACACCAACAGTCACTATGTAATTTAGTGATCATATTATATATAGCATCTATGTAGATTAACAATCTGCGTTCATCCAGAAACTGGCAAAGGGTTTTATTCCTTCAATAACTTTCAAGTTGCTGCTTTCACATGATGGGTGATCTGCTTCAAGGAGGGTCAAACTTTGAAGGGTTTATCACAGGTGCTATTCCTTCTGCCAAGTAAACTAATTGGGCTAAGTTCTTGGTTAGTAAGGAGGCAACATTCTCTTTCAAGATTCACCTAAAAAACAATGCTGGAGCACCCTTAACCAGTGTGGCACATATACCCTTGCAATCATCCATTCACCCTTGTTCATCCTCATCCACCATGGACCTACATTACCCACCTCAATGCCCTGGGTATTCTTGTGTCCAAAGGCATTAGGAGTAACACAGAAGGGGTTGATTACCAAACATGGGCAATAATGGTGCTGCACATTGTGGTGAGTCAATACAGATAGTGGCCACATTTTTAGTATAAAATTGGATATAAGTTGATGAAAACAAAAGCAAATAGTAAGATAACCATATGGCTATAATGGTGTGAATAGGGACTACAAATTGTGTTAAGACCTAGAATAGATCCAAGGTGTTTTCATTTCTGCAATAAGCTTAATAACAAAAACTTACAAATGTTATAACTTTTCCAAAAATAGATAAAATGCCAAGATCAGACCAGATATGGAATCATTTTCCATAGTTGTATAAAGCCAGGATGCTCACAGTCATAGAGATTACACTAACATATTGTGCAGTTATTGTAAATATATCACATGAATTATCAGCTAAGGGTCCAATAAATAAGACAGTACCTGTCAATGTAATGGTCATCATTAAAATATGCTAGTGTAGCACATCAGATACCATATTAGTAATGTGGTTTCCCAAAGCCCAAACACATCTTGCATAACATGAGCTGTCCTGTCCTTGAATATCAAGTGAATGTAGGTGGCAGTATCTCCTAGTTTTCTTACACCTTCCTGCTTGTTTGAGTGGACCCATTCCTTGGCAAGCCATTCAGGTCAAATTTGTTAATTATTAGTGGTGTAAAGGGCAGATAGGCTTTGGAGCTTACCTTGGTCTTAAGTAAACTCAGCTGCAGCATCCATCAGGGGTGGGAGAAGCTCCTTAAACTTTTGTATTGGTTTGAAAAATAAATGCTTTGATTACCTTGCATGTGAAGTCATAGATTCTCTTGGTGGGAAGTGACATACATTGAACTATGGTGGGGATCATGGATGGGGCAGAAGGGCCTGCTTGCAATGTAGTGAAAGGGCCTGCCATTGGTATCACAGAAGGTGGTGGTGGTGGTTGTGGGTTAGCACTGGCACACTGGCACACTTGCAAACATCACAAAGGGAACCGTTCACAATCTGACAACAAGTTAGTAGTGTCATAATAAAGATGTTGAAAGAAAATCCTTAGCTTAATCATGCTGGCTGAGAATTCTACACCATAAATGAGTTTGTCTGGTTGAAGTTTCACAAGACCTTTGGTAAGACTGGGTCAGTGTAGCAACCTGCTGTCTCTGGAGGTGAGGTTGCCCCCAAAGTGTGATTGGCCTTTAGTGGTTTCCATTTCTGGGACAACCATAAAGCTCTTACTTGGGCTTTCTGGTAGGAGGAGATATAGGGGGGGGGATATACACCTTGTGAGGGCCAATCTGCTGGGTTGTTTGCACTTTGTACGTATCAGGTGAGGATTGTGCAGCCTGCCTCAGCAGCGGCAATGTAGATGCACTTGAATACTTCAGTTGTGGGTCTATTTCGAGTGCGACCTTTCCACCAGTCTTCAACCTCCCTGTGGTTGTCTCCAAAACCTTTAAAATGATTGTTGGAGGCACTGGAAGTGATAATGGTGTAGACAAGAAATTCAAAGCTGATGCTTTCTGCCCAGCTAATGTTGTGTTGTTATTCTGCCAGCCAGGGAAAAGTCTCCACACCTGCCACCTGCCATTGATTGAAATGCTGAACTGGCATCCAAAAAAGCAAGGAAATTGTGGATGAGGCACAACCTGGGATGGGGTCTGGTGGGTGGGGTTGAAGAGGGTACCTTTCCACCATATAAGGTCTGATGGTGTGCCTCATAGTAGTGTCCTTGGCATGAATGGTTTGTCATTGAACAGTGACAGCATCACCTCAAGGTTAATGAGATGCACAGCCTAATGGGAAAATAAGTGATATGTAAACAAGTTTCCCTTGAAGTTTCTGGACTTCTGATAGGGTATGGGTCTGCTTTTTTTCCATTTGAGTGTGGGGTCGATGTATTTCTGCTTTTGGATTCAGTGAGGCTGACAGTCCAGGTGTCAATGTTTCACACAAACCTGATGAATGGGGGGCATGATGAAAAGGGCACATCCTTGGATGGTTTCCAGGGGATTCTGAGTTTGGCAGATATTTCATCCACATCATGAAGATTGTAATTAAATTCTGTCTCCTTGTGGTTGCATGGTGATGAGGCTGAGAGATCCTGTAAGGGGAAGGATATGTCTTTGTTGTACTCCTTTGCCTCATCATTGGACATAGTTGAACCCTAATACCATTTCCAACCCCCTCTGGTGATAAGGTTTCCTCCCTGTGTGACCTCATTTGCTGGGTGTGCTCGCAGGGAATTATACATATGTAAATATCTCTTTAATATTTGGAAGAATTTATGATCATCAACCCATCATAGGATGAGGCCAATGTCTTTATAGTGGAAGATGTCCACTTCGGCTCCAGCAAAATCTCTGAGGGTGCCCACTGCTAATGCCACCCACTGGGAGGGGCCCATTAGGATGGTTTGGTAGACTTTAGTGACATCATGGATAGCTGTCTGCAAACCTGGAGGCTGACTGTGAATTCACCTAGGCGTGCTATACAATAGAAAGTGATTGATATGCATGTGAATATGGCCATGTCACGAGGATCAGTGAGGTCCATGTACGTGAGGAAAAGTTTGAGAGTGTCCGTTTCGAATGGGTCTTGTTTGGGGTGCTTGGATGATGCCAGAGCCAACCTTGATGCACCATCGAGTATGGCCTTGAGTTCATTGCCATTACAGCTGTTTTCATAGCTATGTGGAAATGCAAGTCAATGAAAACACGCGTCGGATTTATCCGTGACAGGACCCTGAAACCACTTCAGTGGGAGAGTAGTGCGAAAGCACAGTACCAGATTGAACTTGTGGGCTCGTTATCTAAGGTTAAAGAAGATTATCTTTGAGCTATGTAGGCACAGTTCTAGAGAAATATGCAAAAATATCTTGCCCCCGATGCCACGTTACTGAGCAGTGAATCAGCCATGGGCAGTTCTGACTCGGGCCAGTGTGGACTTGGATCAGACAACTTGAAGCCTGACCACTCTTCCGTTGACAGTCCCCTTCATCTCATGCCTCCCCGCACTGTCTCTATAGATCTAAAGGCCCGCATCCCCCCTCTGTTCCAACAAGGATACAGTGTCAAGGAGATTTGTGATCTCCTTGATGTCAAAAAGAGTCTTGTTTACAAAACCCTTGATATTTTTGACAAACTTGGTGTCGTCTCAAACCCGCACAAGTATTCTCGGGTTATTGGTCGGCAGCACATCCTCAGCCAGCAAGACTTGGCCTTCATTAGGGCAACTCTTGATCAAAAACAGACAATCTACCTTGACAAACTTCAAGATCTACTCTGGATGACTCACCAGGTATATGCATCCCTTCCAACTCTGTTCCGTGTCATATGGCGATTTCAATTCAGCCGAAAAGTGGTCTCCACACGTGCAGCTGAATGTAATGATGAATTGCGGGCACTCTACATGAATCGGATAGCCACCAAAGTCCCAGATCCAGACATGTTTATGTTTGTTGATGAAGCTGCTAAGGATGAGCAGACAACTGCACGCAAAAAGGGGCACTCTTTGAAGGGGGTACGTTGCATGCAGAGGAGATGATTTGTATGAGGCATATGCTACTCAATCCTGCCTGTTATCACTCTTGATGGTATCATTGCCTATGATATTATTGAAGGGGCTGTGACTAGCAAACACTTTACTCAATTCCTCCGTGACTTTATCGTGAGTTTTCTTGGTGGTCTATACTAGTATCTCCATGAACTAACAAACTCTCTCAGATGCCATATACTACACCGTACCCTGGTCCACGCAGTGTTCTCATCATGGATAACTGTCGAATTCATCACGCTGAAGAGATCCGACACTTGGTTGAGGATCTTGGAAGTATGTGACTTCAATTTTACTTCACTTCTTGGCCAAAATTACTGACAGCTCTTTTAGAGTGCAAACTCATATTTCTTCCACCATACTCTCCGGATTACAACCTCATCGAGCAAGCTTTCTCTGCAATCAAGGCATATCTCCGTCGCCACTCAGAGGACAGATCATTGACTATTATTGGACAAGCTTGCTGGAGTATCACACCAGAGAAGGC
>KN839837.1:1738970-1769276 GCA_000827185.1 Hydnomerulius pinastri MD-312
TTTCTTGAGAATGTATGTAGTCATAGATACATGGAAGGTAAATTGACTGGATTTCTCAACAGCCTGAGGACAAGTGGGACACGGCGGTGACAACATTGTACTATGTTTGAGTAGTATGGTGCTACTACTGTTCCTCACTCAGGTGAGTCTGGGGTCCTGCCACGGATATGTCTGATGCATGTTTTCATCGACTTGCATTTCCACATAGCTATGAAAACAGCTGTAATATGCCAGGGGAGACCGTGGAGGAGGTGCCACGCCTTGATGCCAGATGCATAGTTGGATAGTGCTGACCCTGAGTACACACCGGCACAGCTCGAAAGGAAGGCTGATAAGAGAGTGGGGGAAATTGGGCATTGTTGGTGCTTGGGGGTGTCATGCATGTCACAGTATATATGGTAAACGAGCAGACCCGATCCATAAGTTTCCTTGGTCTTTTCGGCCCACGAAGGAGTGGTGGGGCCTTTGTCTTCAAAAAATGTAAGGCCTATGCCTAGAGACCTATGTGTAAATGTCATGGGGTCTTCAATGCTGATAGGCCTTTGGGCCTGATAACGATTTTTGTATTGCCCATATCTCATTCAAATTTGAGTGTATTGCTTATATAAGACCACCAATGGCCCCGCCTTATCTAGGGCTACAACTTTTGTTAGGACCACAAAGCCAAATAACACCATCCTAATGAAATTGCCTTTTTGGGAAATTTACCACATTCTAAAAGTTTTGACTCTTGAATACTCCTGTATTATCCATTGAAAACTGTTTAAAATAGTACTATTTCCACTTTTGGAACATATTACATAATTATTCCAAAAGCGGAATCACCTTTCAATATGATTGTGGCCGTGTTCAGCATCAAAAATAAACCCTAATGATGCCTATATGTCCCTATTACCATTTTGGAAAGCATTAGATAAGCAGCTCTGATTTGGTTGTGGCTGTGTTCAGCTCAAAATTTGGACCCTGACCATACCCATATTGTTCCATTACCATTTTGAGATGCTTATATAGGTATATTTGTCATCCCATTCAATACTAAACACAGCCACATATTCCTAGTAGGGCAGACATACCCTCTTTAACACTCCTAGTCACATGATCACCCTTCAATACCCCCTTAGCCTTTTGAAGGGCCCTTTGAAGGCCTACCAGCATTGAAGACCCCCATGACATTTACACATAGGTCTCTAGGCTTAGGCCCTGATATCCTTCGAAGACGAAGGCCCCAGTAGTGCATGAAGCACCAATGACTTCCAGGATGTGGTTGAGTTGTGATTCCAATATGAATGGGGTGGTGTGGCTCGCCTGTGAGGAGACAATGTGCGCTGCACTGATGGATGGGAGCCATAGATGTAGACGGTCTTTGGCGAAGCAGTGGGGGTGTAGCTGCGATACCCGAGGGATGAGACCATCTCGGTATGGGTGTGGTGCAGATGTGGATTGCGAGGGAGCAGGGGGAGGGAATGGGACATTGAAACGGGGTTTATTCCATAGCGTGGAACTCATGTAGGGAGTGCTGGATGATGGTCTCTTCTTCGTTCCTGATGATTCTGGCCCGCTCCTCAGCTTCGTCCTGTCGCCGTATGCGGTTAACGAGTTTAGCAGCAGGGGGTTTGTATGCACCTTCTTGGAGGAGTCAGAGTTCCGTTGGTGTGAGGCTGTCTGTAGCGTCAACAATGAAAGGGAGAAGTGGTTCAGGGATGTGAATGCATGGGAGGAGTAGGGATGTTGGTCCATAGATTCCTCGCAAAGGCTCGTCTGTAGGGTTGGAAGCACTGGGGACATACTTTGTGTGTACTTGGACAATACGAGAGGATTTGAGGAGAAAGTATGGATGTGTTTGAAGATGTTGTTGATGTCTGTGTTGTGGTGACGCCCATTCCACCATCCTTCAATAACACCGATGTTGTCCCCGTAGGCAATAACATGGGCGTCTGGTGGTGCGAGAGTGTCAAGAGTGTGGAGAAGGAGTTCAAAACCGATGGCCTCAGCCCAGCCGATGTCACAGTTGCTTCCTTGCATGGCATCCCACCCTGAGATGAGTCTCCACACACGCCAGCATCCTTGGATGACAATGCTGATACCCATGCCAGAGCTGGCATCTGAGAAAGCTTGCAGGTCCACGAAGACTGATAGGGGTTTAATAGGGCGGGCAACTTCGCCTGCTTGCAGCCTGTCTGTCCACCACGCAAGGTTGTCGGCTATGCAGTTCACTGGGCGATGTGGCATGAAGGGTTTTTTGGCACACACGCCCAGCATGCGTTCCAAACCTGTGAGGTAAGCTCTGCCTTGCGGGAGGGCAGAGGAGGCATGTAGGAGCATACCATACAGCTCTCTGACATCCTGCAGGACATGCATGCTTTTTTTCCACCACGTGTGGATGGCCTTCATGTACTTGGTAGCCTTTTCAGGACTGAGTGCAACTCTGCATGCCTGGAGGTCCCACACAAAACCAATGTAGACAGTTGATGGCCAGAAGGGTTGATCTTTGGGGATCTCCCATGGCAGCATCATCATCTGGGTTTATCAGAACAAAGTCATGGTGGAAGGCCGGTGGCAAAGTCTGTGTGGTGGGTGTGCTTTCGGTGGTCAGACCTAGGAGACTCCGGACATGGTGTTGGACTAGGCCTTCAAGAATGCAATGCATAGAGTCGATGACGAGCTGACATGTTGGATCCCAGTAGGGCAGGCGCCAAAGCTCGGAGTAACGAACACCATGTTCCTTGAAGAGCTGCTCGCGTTCGGCAGATGTTGGAGCGTCTTTCCATTGTTCAGCATATTGGCGAAGTTTATCCTTGTCTCGAGGTACCCAATTGGCAAAATCCACTCTGCCAAGGTTTGTCTTGTGATAGCAGCTACATGCGCTACAAAAAAAGTGGCTGCCCACTCCAGCAAGCGCTGCGAGATGACGCGCTGCCGGGAGATCACAGACCACGAGCGCAATGGCGCTTCATGTGACACAGCCTTCTGGGTGGTTGGCGGTTGTTGTATATCAGATGCCTCATTCCCAAGATGCAGCCAAATCATTCATGAGGGGTTGTATGTAGTGATTGAGGTTCTCGAGCAAGGGTTGCTTAGGACCTGGAACAATACCCGCAAGGTACATATTTTCGGGTTTGTACCTGATGTTCAGGGGTAAGTTGAGACATGCCATGGATATAATCCCAGACGATGTGCTCGCCCCGCGTAGATTCATCCCTTCAGGATTGAAGAAGTCAACGTGCAGTGTGAAAGCATAACGACCTTCATCACCTCGATTGACAAAGAGTTTCTCAGGGACTGGTCCACCGAACTCGCAGAGGAACTGAGCATCAAAAATGTTCTTGATGAAGCGGGGTTTTGGAGATGAAATTGACGCGGCGAGATCATCACACGCCTGATCCATGAGCGCCTCAACATCGCTGCGAGAGAGGAGATTGGCGAGATAGTCATTGAAGTCATGATAGACAAACGTCTTCTTCGGCCAACATTCACCATTCGTGTGGGTGTCCAGTAGTGGTTCTCTGCACTGAGTCTCCGGCTTTGGGTAATGAGTGCAGTAATCAGGGTAGCTGGGGATGCTGGAACCTTCAGCATATGTAGGGGGATATGTGCAGTGACAAGTGCAGATCGCGTATGGGACGGTCTTGCAGGTAAGACCGAACTTGGCAATTGCACTCTTGATGGTCGACGGGATCTGTCGTAAGATGTTCTCATGTGACAGGGCAAGTGTCCCGGTAATGGTACAGAATGCCATGTAAAGCAGCAAGGAAAGCGCTCCCATGATAAAGTTGCCGTTGTGATTACTTACACCCATGATGGTGCTGCATACAACACCGATGAGCAATGCAACTTGAGCAACGATGTCCATACGGTCAACTGGCAACTGGTGGTGATTGTCTAGAGTGTAGAGCCTCGATCAGCATAAATTATCATTCAATTATGTGTAATGTGGCTTACCTGTGATGAACTCTACAGGACCTTGAGAGCCGGCCTCTGTTACCGGATCCCTAGAGTTGAGCTCGAGCTCGAGCTTGTCTAACACATGAAGCACGTCCTTCTTCCGTGCAGTCACAAAATCCGTTCCACATTTGATGTTCTCAGTGGCTTGCCGGAGGACCGTGAGTTCTTCGCGAACAATCTTGACACTTTCGTCGGAAGTGTCCAACAAGAGCCGAAAGCAGCAGTTGATGCGGGAGTCAATGTTTGTGAGCAGTTTCAGTGCTTTCACCGAACATTGATTTCAATCTTTCTTGGGCACCCTGCTTCCTCCTACGATAGAGGCAGGCGGTGGAGATGGACTATGAGCGCTGGCGATGGGAGAACCAACCTGAGGATTGGTTGGCAACAAATCTTCAGTGCGTTCAGCAAGGGAGACCAGGGACTGGGTGAATGTATCATGCAGCGTGAGATGGCGAAGGCTGTCAATGACATCAGAGACTGGGAGGGGAGTGAGAGAGCCCCCAATGACATCACTACTTGGACCCGTGGTTTGGAAATCAAAACCCAAGTTCCATAGTTTGCTGGATTGGGCGTTAGAATTGGGTCCATCATCAGTGACCGTGAGGGCAAACATATGACCAGCCAGGTCATCCAAAGTGCTTTGAAGCTGATCAGGAGAGGTGGCGCCTATGAAGACCTGTGGAGTCTGGAGTCCCGCGCTGTTGAGCCTTGCCCGTTCTTCCCTCACGCAGTTCAAATGTGCAGGTATAAGTTGTGCTTCCATGAGGATGCCATTGGAATTCGTCTCCGTGCATTCCTCACATTTGCATCGCTTCGAAGTGGGGTGCAATGCAGGCATATGGAGACCTGGAGTTACAGGTCACTGTGAGGTAATTTACTGCAGGTCAAAAGTGAGGCGCACACATGTTTTCGAGAACTTACCAAGTCAAGAACCTCCGCTGAGATTCAGTGGAATTGTTGCAGGACGTTTTGATGCTTGGGTGGTGCGATATCTGGACGTTGCAAGGTCTTTTAAGAGGTGCAAAGTAATTACTCCGGCAACGTACCTCACAATGTAAAGCATTATTTGTAGACCATAATCTGTCGGGCTGAAACCGGAAAACAACGGGTCACTAGAGTGAAATACAATGTTAATCTGGACGACAAGGTCGACTTTGTCAGTCTCTTGTTTCCGATTAGTGAAGAATGTACCTCTGTGCTCCATCAGTGTTCAGAATGGAGCACAAACACCGGGTCTTGAGGACGACAGTAGAGCAATTCTCATCGTATGTTGTGAGTTTGAGGACAAAGGAAGAAGCGCAGGAGCTGGTGAGTGCACACGAGGTGATCGGGCATTGTCTGGCTGTGATCCAATCTGTGTTCAATCAACCAACAAGGTCAGTACCGCCACATCGCCACTTTGGAATCACAATCATTCGGGTTACACGCTTGCCCTCCGTGATTAACACAGAGGGCTGATCCGCTCAAAAATCAACACTTGGGCAGACTTGCTACTACAGGTATATGATCGCAATCTCGCTGGTGTCCTTCGGACTTGGTTTCACTTCCCCAGCTTTACTAGCCTCTTCGTCAGCCTCACTGCTAGCCCCCTTCTGATTTGCCTCCCAGGTCAAGTCCATCAAGTGCCGTGCTAATTCATGCAACATCTCTATGTCGTTCTTACTGCCCAGTGGTGTTTTGCTTCCCTTTGAGTCTCCTTGGGGGGCTTGAGACTCGGATTCCTGTCTGAAGGCTGCGAACGGATCTACCGGAGTTGTGGGAAACCTTGGGTACCACCAGGAATCTTGTAGTGGCACCCATTTCAGCACTGCGTCCTGCTAGCACCCGTTAGCCCAAGCCCAAAAGTAAGTTGTATCACCCACTGATTCAACAGCAAATCAACCGACTCCTGCCAAAAAGAAGATCACTGTCGCTAACACCAAGGCGATGGTGACAAGCTGTGTTAGGATCCTCAGCGCAGACCCGAAAGTCCACGGGTCATTGTGACTGGTGGGTAGTTTGCGGGATTCATACTTGTGCGTCCATACGTTGATTGTTGCTTTTTTTCGACCTGCAACAGGCGACGCACTTGCAACAAAACACTGACCGACCACATCACGAACCTGAGAGTAAAGGTAAGATACCGAGTTCCCTGACCGCTGCTCACTCACCGCAATAGCCTGCACCAGGCCGTCCTTCGAGTGCTGGAGTGTCTCCAGTAATTTGCCCGACCTCCTCTCAAAAATGTACACTAATCCATTATCACTTCCCCCAGCAACGATCTTCGACTCCTCTCCGAAGGCGACTTGCTTTGGAACTGGGACAGTCGGTGGGTCGGTGAGGTAGGTCCTAATGGGGTCCGCGCAATCCAAGCGATATAAGGTAAAGCCATTTGTTGCGTTGTCCACTACAATGAGGCCCTTTCTGAGACTAACTGCAGCACAGCCGCTGTGGGATGTTAGCACAACGAGCCTGCTAAAAAGAGATATTCATACATCACGGAATCGTAGTGGTGCTCGCTGAGGATCGTACCATTTGCGACACTCATCTTTATGCTATTTTGGGTCAGTATGATGATTGCCGCATCCTTCTCTTCGGATCACTTACACTTTTCCATCAAATAGTCCAAAAATATAAAGATCGCTGTGATCGGCGAATGCAATTGACTTGGGTACAGTGTTGTCGAGACGTCCCGCGAATACAGATTGAAGCTGGGAGTTAGAGTTGAGCTGAAGGACTTGGATGATGTTGTCGCGCATTCCAACTGCAATTTGTGATCCCCCCTCTGACCAAGATGCATCCCAAGCAATGCAAGTGACTTCAAAGCCCAAGCCAAGTCGTCGGACACAGATTTCTTGAAAGTGTTTCTTTTTTTTGATCAGTAGTGCTCTGATCCAAGTAAGGCATTGTTTCTTACATCCACTGGGTTAGGTCGCAGAAATACGAGGTACCCTCTCCCGGTGCCATAACACAGGGTCTCTCCTACACTGTGCCTGGTTTTAACCCAAGTTGTGCAGCTGACGGCTCCACTTGCATCGTGAGCAGGACTAGAGCATGGAACTTCTTTCCGCGACTGGATGTTCCAGAGTTTGACGCCCTCAGCCCCTGGAGTGCTGCTCAGCAATCATACGGACGGTCAGCCATAGCACGTACCACCAGTAGCTAGAATTTGACCATCGTTGGATATAGCGAGGGCATGCAGTGTGCCCGTGTTAACGGTAAAGCAGGCTACCTTTGTATACCATTGCGACAATTTGGTGAATACAGATTTCAAAGTGGACAACATTTCTACGATGAGACCCACTCCCCCCCCCCCTCTAACTGTATTTAACCGTTTGAAAGACAAAAAACGCGATCTTATTATCTGGCTTTTGTGTGCCACTGACTAGCAATGAATACAAATACATTGATGTCATCGAGTGCCAAGCACTGAGCGCTGAGCATTGACAACCAGTTCCATGATGACTTTATTTTGCTGTTCAATCCTTGTTGGTCAAAAAGGGGTTTATTGTGGGGGTAAGTAGGTCACTAATTACTATGGGCGCTATGGGTGATGCTTACGGCTACATTATTGTTTGTATGAGTGCTTCACGTTGGCACTCCGAGTCAGGCATCCCTGTGTCTCTTTGATAAATGGCTGCAACATCACGTCTAACTCATCCTCGAAAACCAGCCATGCCCACGACCATCACCAGTATCTCACCATTTTACGACGATGACTCTGTTGCTCCCCCTCCATTTCCTCCAATGCTGACTGATCAGCTGGAACTGTTCGGAAGTGGTTGTGGTCAGCACTCCTCCAGTCTCCTTGCCGAGGAAGTCCTCTCTTCTGCAACTAGAATCATAGCTCCTGCAAAAGTCACTCCGGTTCTCGAACGGCCTCAGACTCAGAAGTCAGCTGTCCTTGCACCTGAGTTCAAACTTGCAGCACGCTCACCCAAACCTGGCACCCGTACTGCATCCCCCTACCCCAAGAAGTCGCCCAAGCAACCTCATACACATTTTCGCGATCACACTTCCCCCGAATCATCTTCTGAATTGTCTTCTGAATCCTCGGAATCATCTTCAGATGATGACGACTCCACATCTGGCACACTCTCTGAAGATTCCAAGATTCCAAAGCCTCCTGGTGAGCCAGGACGACCTGGAAGGGGTGGGTACACTCTTGAAACTGCCCTTGACTGGAACCACAAAACGTATGCAAAGCTCAAGGTAAGTTAGCCGTATCAACAGTTTTCTAAGTCGGGATCATTTGTCTAACATCATTTCCAAAGAAATTTACCCATCGTCTAATTGAAGAACATCTTGACGTTACAAAGTGTGCTTCTGCACAGAACACCACTCTTCTAAAGGTTGTACGCAATAAAGTACGATATCACGCTCTTATCATGCCCATGTGCTGACTAGCATCTAGGCTGTAGATGCATTTCCGGATCTCGAGAACTACAGTAACTACTGGCCTGTCAACAACATTATTATGATGCGCCTCAAGTACACATCTGGTCGCGCTCAACGTCGTCAGGAGTTGGAAATGGTGGCAGGCAAGGGGAAGAAATCCAGTGGCAGGGCATCGGTACGACGATCTTCATTGGGTGTCTCACAGTCTAGTTGACGCTCTGTGGCTTGCAGAAATAATTCACGAGATCAACAAGTGTATTACATACTTTCCTTGATACCCATCCTTGTAACTCGTCGAGTATCTCTCATTGCGCTTTGTAACAATACCGGAACCTACCCATTATTCTATCCGACAACTACTGTGAAGAACTTTCAATCATTTCTGACTTCTTGTTTGCCCAACTTGAACAAAGGTCTATATGCAGGTCAGACCCTAGGTGCTTCCATTAACAAGTACTCTACATTTCCAGGTATCCACTACAAGACACGACGGGCTAGCAGGCGACGACTAATACGGTTACTTAGGGGCTTCACAAAGGTAAGGGAACGAGGTGGTCGTGTCCCAACGAGCCGACCAATATGTTGAGCAAAGCTGTAAGTCAACTTTAATTAGTCTGAGTGTCGCTTGTCCCACCATTTACTCACCACAGCATCATATAGTCCGCAATGGCTACATCTCTGGCTCGCATGTTCACGACTGAATGTGGCCCGACGCCAACTTGCATTACCACTGCGTCCCCTCGAAAGTGGTTGCCGACATTACTCAAAAGTGCGTTTGGCTGGAGGCGACAATGTCGCTTGAAAAAAATGCAGAACCTATAGGTATGTCGGCCCTCGTGGACTGTAACTTGACAATTGTGCACGTAGGGCTGGAGCGTTGCGTCCTGGAGCAGGCTTTCAGGGATAGGAAAGCATTGTGCTGCTCGAGATGGACTAGTGCAACGAGTGGGCATCATGACTTGGCGTGGTTTGGAACGCGATGAGGAGTAGAGCCTGCACCTGAGGTGGAGCTCAGAAGTCTTACATGGAGGTTAGTTTGCGGGTCTGATCGAAAATGACATCTACTGACTGTGGAGGAAGGAAAGATGTACACCTGTGTGTTCACCATTACAAATGGCACGATGGTTGACGGCTAAGAAATAGCAGTAAAGGAAAGACTAGGCGGTGACCAGCACCAAAGAAAGGTGTATAGGAGGGCAACATGAGTGGGCAATGTAAGTGGGCAATGTTTCCAGATGCTTAAATCTACTTTTCAGATGAACGGCACACCGGATACTCAAGTTAGCTACATTAGTGATCACAATAAAGACCCAGGTACACTGACTCAGATAAAGGTAACAGAGATACTGACTTTGATGAGCGGAGTTTCCTGGAGGCCAGATCAGATTTCATTGAGGACAGCAGCTGACCCGAACATCTCGGGGCATATCAAATTCGTCGCCAGTGGAGCCCAAATTGCGATGAAGACAAAGAAGACAAAAACCCCTCCTAGCAACTCTTTTGTCTTCTGCAAAATGTGGTGACGATATATCGACCCTTGCAAATTGAGCCTGAGGTCTGTTGCCCCACGATGTCTCCCCCCAACTCTCCGTTTGCAATGCCAGGTGCATTATCTGACGAGTCAGCCATTCCTTCACAGTCTCACAGTCGTCCCTCTTGATCTTCAGCTTGTGTACTTGAGGATGCACAAACCATCCGAGATGGAGATGATGTCCTCTTTAGCGACGATGAGAGGATGCTGACTGAACCAAATACAGTGGGAGGGCCAACTGAACCTGAAATACCTGAAGCAATGAACACAACCTCAGAACACGAGCCATATCCACCCTCATCCGACTTCGACGCTCCCTTTTCTGATGCTGCTGGTCAGCCTGGGGCTTCAGAGGATGATGTCGTTCTTTTTCAGCTGGCGGGTACTTCAAACAAGCGAGAAAACGAAGATGACAATGAGGTAACTATTTTTTCTACTGTAGTTCTGAATCCAACTCAACTCTCAAACCAGATCCATGCCGAGAAGCACCGCTATGAAGAGGTGGACTACTCCCGATCACTACGCAAGGAACTTTACGAGAAAGAGGAGGTGATTGGCGGACTAAAATCAAGGCTGCGCCAACAAGGAGCAGTAAGCTAGGAATTACTATGTGATTATCCTCTCTTACACGATCACGGGCAGGTTTTGAGCCAGGAGCGCGAAGCAGTTCACCAGCAGTACACGGTATTTTATAATGATGCAATGGGCAATGTCCAGCGACAGTTCAATGAACAAAGAAAGGCCATATCTGATATGCAAGCCCTTCTACAGCAGCGGGAGGTTGAGCTTAACAGACTTCGAAGCGAACTTGAGGTGAAAGGTCTCATTTTCATTCGGCTGCATGTGCTTACAGCTCGACTAGGCACAAAACCAGGAATGTGCAACCCTCAAACTAGGTATTCAAAATGATCTGGAACAAGCAGCTCAGAGGCACAAGCAGGAGCTCGACGATCTCCGCAAACAGTTTGAGGTAGGAGGACAGGGGATTCCTGCGCAAAAGCTTATTTATACCTTCCAGATTGATGTATGGAAGCAAATGGATGAGATCACCCAAGCCTCCACCACCAACCTTGCAAGTGCTCTACAACTACGAGATCGTGAATTAGAAGCAAAAACGATTGAGATACAGAAGCGTATGGAAGAGGGGCTTAACCAGGCAAGGGTAGCAATGGAGGTTCGTCCAGATGATCTACACCTGTACATACAAACACTAACATGGGTAATAGGTGGACAAGGAAAGGGAACTTGCTAATATGGAGCAGTGCTATGCACGCCAGGGAATAAATGTGAGTGAAAGATACCACCACATCCTTGTTAAGCTAAGTACATCATCTTCCATGCAGAGTGTCGCAGCTACTTCAAGTTCACAGCCACCCGACGCTTCCATGGACAATGAGGCAGAACCATCCACCGCCAAGACTCAAGGACACACACTGGCCCCGAGGAGACCACCCGGCCCGGCAGTGACCACTCTGAACCTGGATGAGATCAAATGGATAAAGAGGAGTCGTGGAGTCTCACGGAGGACACGGCTCATCAGGGTACACATGGATGTAAGTCGAGAGCAGGGGTTGGCAAGGGAGCAAGCTAATTGTTGCCTAGAACAATCACGAGAAGCCCCAAGCACGTCCAGCTCTCGCCTCGGATGGACATGAACCTTCTGAGACGGAGCCAGAGCGTCATGGACCCACAACAGTGTCCTCAATGGCAGAGGCCGTTGCAAAAGCCATAGAGGTTGCGCTTCGGAATGTCCTCGGGGGAGGAAACACCTTTGGGACTCCCAAGCGCTTGCCACGATGGAGAAGAGTCGAGGACCAAGAAGTTGAGCTCGAAAAGGTGACAGAACCTAGTCAACACCGGGATTTCATTCTGGTAACATGAAGTAATCCAATTTTTGATGCTATCAGCTACTGACAATGATTTCAGAATGAAGTTCAGTGTCTCTTCAAAGATAGGCTCGGGATCTCGCAGGACGCTGACTTCATCACACACGCACAAGCGGTGTTAGACGATGTTCACGCATATGAATATGAAGACAGCCCTGGACCTGATCTGGAAGCGCTTGCATTTGATCTGACTCAGAGCTACCGCTCGACATGGAACTCAAGTATCCTCGAACTACTCCTATGCGAGCTACAGCAACGTTGTGATGACCAACACTGGCCTGTGAAGAAGCCAGATAATTATCTCCGGGAGGTATTGCAGAACCGCTACAAGAAGCTACGCACAACATGGATGAAAGCTCAGCCCAAGCTCACTAAGAACGGTGTTCAGGAAACACCTGCAGAAGTTGAAGCACGCTTGGTCAGGGAAATGACAGAGATGGGTAAAGCAAGTCGGCAGGCGACTCGATGCCGCAACATAAGTCATCAATCACGATCGAGCTCAACTAGCTAACAACCTTTTTCATGCAACTCAGAAATATCGTCGTCATGCAGCCGTCCTCGATCACATCATGAAGCTTAAAGTCGAAACAGCTGACAACGATCTCACTGCATGGGAGTGGTTGCAGCGCCTTATCAAGAGCCTTGGCGAACACGGCATGAGCTCTGAAGAGAGCGCAGTGGAAAACAAGGTAGAGCATGTGCTCCGCGTGAAGAACATGGAATGGCGACGTGGGGTCGAGCAGGAGCTGGATATTGTGGACCTTGAGCGCGTACTCGATAGTGACATTTTTTCTCCTCAGGGCTCCAAGCCGGTGAAGAGGATCCGTGCACCCAACAACCTGACAACCTCCAGAGATGCGGTCACCGGCTTGCCCATGGCACTTTATGATGGGGCATGGATTGCGGGTCTTACTCAGCGCCAACTCGATTCTCTAGCAATATCTAATGAGGAATTCATATGGATGAAGGTCACAGTGATTTGATTTAGTTAGAACATACTAGTAGGAATGACGAACAACATTTATCACATCGGGGAAGATGATATATACATAAGTAGTGCCAGAGGGGACATTGGTCGGGAGAGGCACAACCTGTGTCGGGCGACATATGAATCTCAGGGCGGGCAACGATCGCACTGACATCGGGCGATAATCGCACCTCGGGTGGGCGATCACTGGGCGACCATCGGGAGATTCATTTCGACCTGGCCGATACTTCAAATACTTTCTTCACATTTGTCGCACCGGTCTGAACTTTAAATATAGAACATGTAGTTTTTGTTTGCCAGTACTTGAAGTTTAGACCACCGCCCAAACTTGAACACTAAACTTGAAATTCTCGCTACTATCTATTCCGAGCCAAAACTTATTGTTTAGTCTCGGGACAACACGTGTGTGCGGATTTGAAGTTTTCGCGGACATTCCGACCTTTGACAGGACTTCAAGTTTCGCCAAAACACAAACGTCAAACTAAACTTCGAGTCGAGCCTTCACGTTTCGCACAACATTTAGCTCTGTCCTAAATATTGATACTTCTGTTGTGACATGTCCCATGACATTGAACTACTACTGTGGACACTCCCACAATGTATTGTGGTGCTGTGGTAAAGCAGCAGGGCTGCTGGAATATGAAAATGTATTGTAGTGGCTCAAATAGGATATGTTTTGGGTGTTGTGGGGTAAATTCCCATGCTTGAGGGCCAGAAAATGTGATTTAAAAGTGCTGTGGCAGGACCAAGTCATGTGACAAGCCCAGAACGGATATGTTTTCATCATTTCTATATTGGATTTGTCACCAAACATAAGAGACAGCCACAATAGGACATGTTATTATCATTAACAATATGACACTTGTGGCTGCTACTAGCTGAGCTTGAATTATGCTGACAAATTTTGCTATAGGATATACCCTCTGGCAATAACCAGGGTTTGTGTCAAATGCATACCTGGTAATTACCATCTAGTAAGGTTAAATACTACAGTAATGGGTGGCCTTGCAGACACACTGGTCAACACCAACATCAACCACAACTGCAGCAGCAACAACCAGTACCACACCTGCCAAGTCCTCACCCTCCTGTCACTCCACACACACCTTCACAACCAGCCCCTCTGCACACACCTAGTCCGTGCGGAAGGCCCAAGGAGTTCCACACTCCACCAATGGCCCCACAGTCTAGTGCTCCACCCGCACTCCCATGCAGATTGCAGCAAGAGCACTGAGTCCCTCACACAAAGGCAATGTTTATGGGGATACCTGTCATCCTGTCCAACAATTCCAGGACATGGAAAACTCCCGTCGCTGGCGAGCGACTGTAGGAGACCACACCAGACAGGTCCTGTTCCTGGACCCAGCTCTGCTCCAGCACCCCCAGCTGCTACACCTGCACCAACTTCTGACTCTAAGTCAGAGGTCAATGTCACACCGCTACGTTGGGAAGGGGGAGTACCCCCAATCAATTATCTTGTCACAATGGCAGTCAAAGACAGTCCAAGCTCAGCTAAACAGCCTTGAGAATGGTCATACAAAGACATTAAACAAATGCCTGCAGACACACAGGAACGATGGGAGGCAGCTTGCAGAGAGGAGCTAGATATGCTCAAAAAGCACCAGGTCTATGAGTTAATGGACCACCCCATCCATTGGAAAGTCATTAAGAACCAATGGGTATTCAACACCAAAACTGTTACAAGAAACGTCCTCGTTGCAACCCCTTACTTACTTGTGCCTCACCTTTACCTCATATCCTTTGTTTCCTTCTCCGTCTCCCTTTGGTTACTGCCCCATCTCGTGCCTCACACACCCCTTCCGCATGTTCAACACATGCTTTCTCCTCGTGTTCCCTTATCTACATCTACATGTGTTAGAAGCATGGACACTTTTCCGTCTAGGGAACCCTAACTTGAGCTATGCAATCTTACCTCTTACCTGGCTCTCCTCTGAACTCAGAACCTTAGAGAACCTCCAGGGAAGACTCCCTAGAGAACTAAGGCCGGTGACTAGAAGCCTCAAGAGCTCGTGGCCCAGCAACTCGCAGTCTCAAGAACTTGTTGCAGAATAGACCCTCCTGAACTCAAACCTCTTGTGTAACAAAAGCTCAAGTTCTCTCTGAAACCAACCTTGCACTGCAAGTAGTTGCCCACCCTGTCCAGATTCCTCCAAAGTGGAGACTCCCCATTCTACTGGGACACTGAAGACAAGGAGTGGTGTGAACTTAGAGCCACTACCTCTGGACAAGACACATTCTTCACTGTAATCCCCCCTCCAGACCTCCCTATCCCCTCCACAGGACCTGTAACCCCACCTCCCTCTGTTGCACCTGTACTCCCTCCGCCCAAACTGAAACCCCAACAAACCAGAGCACCTGCTGCCCCTGCTGCTTCCAACCCCACTGCTCCCAGAACCAGAGCAGTCACTCAAGCAGAAAGAGATGCCATGTCCTCTGAACCCAGAGAACTGAAGATCAGCCTACCTCCCATCTTTGATGGAGATAGATGGAAAGCCAACAGATAGATTCTGTCGGTCAGAAGCTACTTCCTTATCAACAAAAAGGTCTATGACGACGATGTCAAGAAGGTCTCCTTTGCCCTCTCCTACATGACTGAAGGAGTGGCCAGCAACTGGGCAGAGTCCATCTGTCAAGAATCATTTGAACTAGATGAGAAGGGGAATGAAGTCGGACTACCCACCTGGGAAACCTTTCAGAAACTATTCCTCTCTGCCTTCAACCCAGTCAATGTGGGATTAGAAGCCCGCAATGAACTTCGCAATCTCAAACAAACTGGAGATGCAGACGACTACATCACCCGCTTTTGTGTCCTCATTGGCCAGAGTGGAATCCAAGAAGATATCTCCAGAATAGAGTTCTTCAAGCATGGACTCAAACCTGCACTCCGTCACCAGATCATGAACCAAATCTCCCCTCCAACTACCATCACCCAATGGTATGAACAAGCAGCCACCTTTGACTCCAACTGGAGAATGGATAGATGCTTTGAGGAACAGATTAGAGATTTCAATCACCCAGCTAGAAGAAACCCCCCTTCCTCGTCCAGAAGGGACCTCAATGCTCTAGATGTTGACAGAGTGCTCCCTGACTGGGACACCTTGTTCAAAGAGGGACAATGCTTCAAGTGTGGACTCAAAGGCCTCACTAGAGACTGCCCAAAACACAACAAGAAACCCGTTGACTGAAGGATCCGTTCCACCTCCACAAAGACAGAAGATGACCTTCGTACTCACATCACCCAACTGGAAGCAAAGAAGGTGACTAGCCTTAGGGTCAGGTTAGCTGAACTAGAGGCAGAAGTTGGAGAATCAGACAAGGAGGGTGAAGAAGCGGATTTTTGAATGGAAGGACTGCCCTGGCATCAGTACCTTCTCTGAACATTTCTCAGATAATCACTGCAGTTCCAAATAGGCTTTCAATGAAAATCCCCATATTTATTGAACCTACCCGCTCTGAGAAAATTGTCGACACCCTAGCTCTCGTGAACTGCGGAGCTGGGGGGGAATTCCTAGACCAAAAATTCATCCAAAAGATTGGTATCCTCCAACACCCTCTACACTCCTCCATCACAGTCAAGAACATTGATGGCTTACCCAACAAGGCGGGCCTAATCACTCACTATTCCACTCTCTTCGTGCAAATTGGAGGGAAGGTCACCAAGATCCGCTTCCTAATCACGGATCTCGGGAAAGAAGATATCATCCTAGGCCTGCCTTGGCTGACATCAGAAAACCACATCATTAATTGGAAGGCAAGGACACTGGAGCTGCAGGATGGCCGCAGCCAGCCCCAGGAACTCCGTCTCTTGAACCTACACATCAATCAAACCCTTCTTGCGACCGATGACCCAGAACCCCCTGCCAAAGCTGCTAAAGATCTTGTACCCCCACCCTATCAACACTTCCTTGATCTCTTTGAGAAGGAATCCTCAGACATACTTCCCCCTTCTCAACCCTATGGCCACCGGATCCACCTTAAGCCTGACTTCATTCCTCGTAGCTGCAAAATCTATCCCTTATCTGTCCCCAAAGAGAAGGCTATGAATGGCTTCATTGGTGAACATCTGGCTCATGGAACAATTGAACCATCCAAATCCCCTCAGGCATCCCCTTTCCTCTTTGTCTCAAAGAAGGATGGGTCCCTTCGCCCCTGCTAGGACTATCGCTACCTCAATGAATGGACCATCAAGGATGCTTACCCCCTCCCCCTAATCAATGACCTCTTCGATCGCCTCTTAGGGGCGTCTGTCTTCACAAAGATGGACATCTGTTGGGGATACAATAATGTCCAGATCCACCTGGATGACCACTGGAAGGCAGCATTCAAAACCAGTCGGGGGTTATTCCAGCCCACAGTGATGTTCTTTGGACTTTGCAACTCCCCTGCCACTTTCCAGGCCATGATGAACGACATCTTCAAAGACCTGATTGATGAAGGATGGATTGTCATCTATATGGACGATATCCTCATCTTCTCGGACAACTTAGATGAACATCATGCCCGCACCCTCCGAGTACTGGAATGTCTGAAAACCCACCATCTCTTCATCAAACTGGAAAAATGTCTCTTCGAAGTACAAGAAGTTGAATTCCTTGGAATGATTATTAAACCCAACCTCATCACCATGGATCCCAAGAAGCTGGATGTGATTGCTGAATGGAAGCAGCCCACTTCAGTAAAACAAGTCCAAGCATTCCTAGGTTTTTCAAACTTCTACCAACAATTCATTTTGGGATACTCTGACCTCACCAGACCCCCCATTGACTTGACCAAAAAGACTGTCCCATTCGCCTGGAACACTGAACAAGAACAGGCATTCCAAATGCTCAAAGGAACATTCTTGACTGCCCCAGTACTCCTTGTCCCCGACAAAACCAAACCTTTTTGCCTAGCGGTGGATGCCTCCCAGAATGCAACAGGGGGCATGCTGATGCAGCGAGACTCCAATGGTGACCTTCATCTCCCAGCCCTTTTCTCCTGCAGAACAGAACTATCAGATCTATGACAGAGAACTGTTAGCAGTAATACGTGCCCTTGAGAGCTGGCGACACTACCTTGAGGGATCCCCCTTTCCGGTTAACATCTTAACTGATCACAAGAACCTCACCTACTTCCGCTCTGCACAGAAGCTCAACCAATGCCAGGCCTGCTGGCTACTCTTCCTGTCTCAGTTTGATATCCAATTAGAACACATCCCTGGCCACCTGCTGACTGTGGCCAATGCCTTGTCATGAAGGGCGGATCATGGCAACAATAAGGACGACAATATGGACATCACCCTATTGCCCAATCACCTCTTCCTCCGACTACTGGATACCTCACTCACTGATCAACTACGCATCTCCTCCTCATCTGATCCCATGGTCAAACGAGCCTTAGATGTCCTAACAGGCTCTGGACTTCCACCAATGAAATCATCCCTTCGCGACTGGGAATTTGAGCAAGGTGTTCTGTCCTACAAAGGCAGGACCCATGTCCCTGAAAACCCTGACCTCTGCCGTAACATTGTGTGGCATCACCATGATACCCCTACTGCTGGTCATCCTGGACAATTCAAGACTCAGGAACTTGTTCAGCAAGACTACTGGTGGCCTGGTATGGGGACCTTCATCTGTAAGTATGTGGATGGTTGTGCGATCTGCCAACAGAACAAGGTCAACACACACCCCACTGTTCCACCGCTATTCCCAATCACCACCCCAACATCCCTTCAACCCTTTGCGCATGTCTCAGTGGATCTCATTACCGACCTGCCGGAGTGTGACAGTTTTGATTCTCTCATGGTTGTGGCTGACCATGGGTTTACTACAGGGGTGATTCTCTCTCCTTGCAACAAAACCATTGACTCTGCTGGCATAGCCTCGCTGTTCATGAAAAATGTCTTTCGCAGATTTGGCCTCTATGACAAGATCATCTCAGATCATGGTCTGCAATTTGCCTCAGCCTTTGCCAAGGAACTAGGGCGACTACTCAATGTCAACATCTCCCTATCAACCACCTACCACCCCCAGACTGATGGAGAAACTGAACAGGTTAACCAGGAGATTGAGGTCTACCTTCGGATCTTCTGTGGGAGCAATCAACATGACTGGGTCAACCACCTCTCCTTAGCAGAGTTTACCCACAATCACCGCATTCACTCAGCATGTAACTCATCCCCCTTTTACCTCATGATGGGCTATGAACTGCAAGCCCTACCTATGGTAGCCAAACACTCTCACCTCCCTGCTGTGGAACAACATTTTGCTGACTTACAACGTGCACGGGATGAAGCCTTAGCCTCCCATGAGCTTGCCAGACAAGTCATAAAGCAACAGATCACCCACTCCTTCACACCCTTCAAGAAAGACAATAAGGTTTGGCTAGAAGCTAAGAACCTGAAACTCAATTATGAGAACAGGAAGCTTGCTCCTAGACGGGAAGGACCCTTTTCCATCTCCGAAGTCCTCAGCCCAATTACCTATTGGCTAAAGCTCCCAACATCTTGGAAGATTCACAATGTGTTCCATGCCTCGCTTCTCACTCCTTACCGGGAGAATACGGAACACAGGAAGAACTTTCTAGAACCCCCACCTGACCTTGTGGATGGACAAGAAGAATATGAAGTCAAAGCAATCTTGTCACACAAAGGAACAGCATGCAAAAGATGTTACCTCATCAAATGAAAGGACTACCCTTCTTCGGAGAATTCCTGGAAAGCAGAGTCCGCCCTTAATAGCACTAGAGACATTCTCTCTGCCTATAAAAAGAGAAAGCGACTGTGAGGGATGACCACAACCAAAACCTAAAAGACGCACCATGGACACCATCACTGCTCTTGTCCTCATGTTCTTCTTTTCCTGCCTCACAGTGACCACGCTCTACCTCATTCACACAATCTTCTCCTTGGCCTTCCTCCTTGACGTCCAGTTCTCACCCAATCGGCTTTCCATCTCCTGGGCAGAACCATACTCCGCCATCACCTACCCTGACACCATACCCCCGCCTGCCCCCACTTTCTTCTTCTCTGAATCTTCCCCTGTTGAGGAATCCCCTACATTGGAGATCCATTGGCCTGATCACCCAACTTGGGATGACGTCACTGTGGCCCCCAATGAACTGGACACCCACTCTGTGGCGCCCTCTGAACACCCGTCCCTCCCTGCTTTGATAGCAGAAATAGAGGAGGCCCACACACTCTATAACCACAACCCTGGAACTCCCCCCCCCCCACCTGAAGAACCTTCAAAAGGCACCTTCACTTTTCCTTTTCCCTTCAATCTACCTTTTCTGTTCTCCACCTCACAAAAACAAGAAACCCACAATGCCACGCATCCCATCCCAATACCGTTGCTCTGTCCCTGATGACCCCATCCTCTCCCATGATGCAAATCGTCGCTTCCACTGGAGAGCCATCCTCACCACCCCCACCTTGCTACGAGACATCGAGACCCACCTTCAGGGTGCCACCTTCGCTCCAGCACAAAACACTGCCACCATCATTCGCTGTGCAGAACGACTCTGCCCCCTCACTGCTGACCTGGTCGCTGAAGGGACCCATCCATTCTTGGCACAAGCACTGGATGACATTCACCAAAACATCCAGTCCTACACCCTGGATGTCTTGGAAGACACTCCATTTGGTCCAGCTGTTAGCAACATTGGTTGTAGCCAACCACCTAGACATCATCCCTTCCCTCACCCCACCCTTTGTCACTCCCCTGCCCAGAGTCCTCTTAGGGCATCTTCCATCTCCCAGAGACCACCCACCCCTGTGTTGCGCTACCCTTCTCCTATCCAGGAGGACGTCTTTGAGGAAGATGTATCAGACCACCTCCCCATCCATCCAGCTGTACTGGCAGGCCCAGGGATCCCTGGTTCTACCTTCCCTGACACTGTCACCGCACAACAGGTGTTCGAAGACTTGCACTACAACTATAACTGGTGTTTTAAAGTCCAGTTGGCAACCACACGAAAGACTGGCAACTGGACTGGACCACAACTGACAGCAACTGGATTGCAGTTGTGGGTTGCCTACTTTTTGAAAATCAAAGACCACAAAAAACCAGTCTTTTAGGACCGGTTAAGACCGGTTAAGACCGGTCCGCACAGCCACAGCTTAATTAGGAAAGTGTCCCCCTATTTTTCCCTATTTTTCCTGATTTTTCCTGATTTATTTCGAGTTTTTGTGAGTTATTGAAGTTATACAGTGGTATATTGATGAAATTAGTGTTAGAATAAGCTATACATGTGGCATACACTATATTAGCACTAACATATACTACTTAAAAGTACTAATTATGTGTATAAAGCAACAGTTGTGATCAGTCTTTGATGACACAACTGGTCTTTTAAACGACTGGTTGCAACCGTTTTGAACCGGTTTTTAACCGGTTTTTTGCGGTTTCAGTCCGGTCCATTAATAATTAATTAATTAAAAAACCGGTTGCAGTCCAGTTGCATGACAAAACGGCAAAAAACCGGACTGAACTGGACTTTTAAACACTAACTATAACCCACATGGGCAAGTCCCCCGCACCTTCCTCCTACCTCCTCAGCCCATCATGGAGACGACCAGCGAAGAGAATTGAAGACTGGGTCTTCAAGGGTAGAGAGGGGGTAATGTTACGATAAATGTCCTCATTGTGACCCCTTACTTACTTGTGCCTCACCTTTACCTCATGTCCTTTGTTTCCTTCTCCATCTCCCTTTGGTTACTGCCCCATCTTGTGCCTCACACACCCCTTCCACATGTTCAACACATGCTTTCTCCTTGTGTTCCCTTATCTACATCTACATGTGTTAGAAGCATGGATGCTTTCCCCTTAAACCTAGTACATGCGTAGACCTCATGTTACTTGTACAACGTATTTAGTCTCACAGCTCAAGTCTAGGGAACCCTAACTGGAACCCTAACTTGAGCTATGCAATCTTACCTCTTACCTGGCTCTCCTCTGAACTCAGAACCTTAGAGAACCTCCAGGGAAGACTCCCTAGAGAACTAAGGCCGGTGACTAGAAGCCTCAAGAGCTCGTTGCCCAGCAACTCACAGTCTCAAGAACTTGTTGCAGAATAGACCCTCCTGAACTCAGACCTCTTGCATAACAAAAACAGATGGCTGCTTGGAAGCCCAGCTAGTCGCAAAAGGCTTTTCCCAGGTAGAAGGTCTTGACTTTGATCAGATCTTCTCTCCTGTAGTGTGCTTTGAAACAGTCAGACTTATGCTTGCACTTGCTGCACTCAAAAATTGGTATATCACCAGCCTTGATGTCAGAAGCGCCTACCTATATGGCAAGCTTGATGAAGACATCAGGAAAACCACAGCTTGTTTAATCTTACTTTACCATGAATTTATGCAACTTGGTGAGCTTAGTGCTCTTGAGCCCAAACTTCAACAGTGCATAGAACATGCAAACCCATATTTTTTATATTCCTCGATTTATCAAGTGCCCTCAGGCACCTATAGCCACATTACTTAGAATTTTATGTGTAGTAAAAATGTGTTCCAATTTTTGTGGTGGTGGTAAGAATGTCAAGACGAGATTAAGTGACATGTGGTTTTCCTGATGGATATATATATATGGAGCAACCAGAAGGTTTTGCTGAGAAAGGTCAGGAGTGCAAAGTGCTCTGCCTACATTGTGCTCTGTATGGCCTGAAACAAGGAGGACTATCCTGGTGGAAAACTCTAAATGAGTCCCTCAAAGAACTAGGTTTCCAACACTGTCAGCCCAACGCTGGTATCTTTGTCTACAAGAAGAATGGAACCAAAGTTTTTGCCATCATCTATGTAGATGACACTCTCTTCTGTGGCCTAAACAAGGCCAAAGTAGATGTGATTAAAGCCAAATTCATGGCTAAATGGGAATGCAGGGACCTTGGCAAAGTCAAGGAGTTCCTCCATATGCACATTCAGTGTAAAGGCAGCAAGATCTATATAGATCAATGCACCTACCTTGAGAAAGTCTTGGAACACTGGCATGACCAACACCAAACCTGCCCCTATGCCTCTGCCCGCTGGCTACTATCCATTGCCAAACAAAGGGCAAGCAGATCCTGCTCTTTGCAGCAGATTCCAGACCGTTATCAGGTCACTGCTGTACATCATGTTAGGGACACACCCTGACATTGCCTAAGCAGTCACAGCACTATTGCAACATGCAGCAAACCTGTCACAGGACCATCTAAACAAAGCACTGTATATCTGCTGCTATTTACTTGGGACAAAATCATACACCCTCATATATGATGGTGCCTCAGCACTAGGGCTTATTGCCTGCACTGACTCCAATTGGGCCTTAGAGCCTACCTCACACCAATTGCAAACAGGATACTTCCTGAAATTCACAGATGGCATCTTCAGCTGGGCCTCCACCACTCAAAAAACTATGGCCTTATCATCCACTGAAGCTGAATACATGGTGCTCAGCGACTGTAGCCGCCAAGTAGTCTGGATCCGCTCACTCCTCAGTGAACTAGGGTATAAGCTATTGCCTATCCCTATTTGTGGTGACAATCAGGGATCACTATTCATGGCATCAAATCCCATCACCAAGTGTTGCTTAAAACACATTGACATCTGCTATCATTATATATGCAAAGTCATTGCTGAAGGCAAAGTCAACATCTACTTCTTAGATGGTAATGACAACCCCGCTGATATGTTCACCAAGAACTTAGGACATATCAAGTTCAACAAGTTCAGAGCTCAGCTTGGACTACTAGCAGCATCCTTCATGGAAGTGCTTATCACACTCACGCCCCTATCAGGTTCTTAGTGAGGGGGAGTGTTGAGTTATGATGTACTTGTTATAGCTTAGTCATAGCTTAAGTAATTAGTAGTCATGTCACTCTCATAAGTAGTATATAAAGGTAGCCCTTCAGAGCGCCTCAATAACAGCTATTTTACTCTTATCTGTACCATTAGTACTTTGAGTTTTACTATCTCTACCAGGTGAGTTAGAGCGCATTCCTTTGCGCCTAGAGCTATTGCAGCTCCCTGTCTCAACAGTAAGTGCAAGTACTTTTGAGTTATGAACATTTACTGACAAAACTTAGAGCCAAATATCCTCTGGCTATTGTATCAAGGCTACTTGCACTTCAGTCACCCCCATATCCAGACCTCTTAGGTGTATAGTCTCCCGGTAAGCTATTGTCCTAAGAGGTTCTGAAATCATGGTTTTTCCCAAGTGTTCTTTGTACCAGGTAAAAGCCTTGGGAATAACCATGGCCACTTTGGGAAAAGTTTTTTTTTGACCTTAAGGCCCAATGTTTTCCCAAGACTAAATAGTCCTCTATAGCCATAAGTAAGGGTGTCTAGGGTCAAAATAGGCCTAACAGGGGGTATTAACCAACATGCATTTTATGATTTTGTTGCTGTTTATGTGAACGATACAGTCAATATATATGAAGAATGGGTGATTTTGACCTGCAAGAAATTGTTTAATGTATAAATGTTAACCAGTGTAAATTTTATTATTTTTCTGCTGTTTTAAGGAAACCATGGGCTAGTATAGTAAATACTAGGCTGCTACAGTTGGGTAATTTGATGGAGCATTCAGTCATTATCATAACACAGAACTTCCAGCATTATTCAGGGCTATAGCCACATAAGGGTGATGTAGGTCTGGTTGAGAATTTCCAAACTTCATTATAGATCTCATTTCCCACCATCCATGTAGGTCTGGTTGGAAATTCCCAACTGCCATTATAGACTCTATTGGGAATTCCCCACCATTCATATAGGTTAGTTGGGGATTTCCAACTGCCATTATAGATTCTTTTGGGAATTCCCTACCATCCATGTAGGCCTGGTTGGTAATTCCCAACTGTCATTATTGATTTAGTTGGGAATTCCCCACCATCCATATAGGCCTGGTTGGTAATTCCCAATTGCCATTATAGGTCCTTTTGGGAATTCCCTACCATTCATATAAGCCTGGTTGGTAATTCCCAGCTACCATTATACATCCTGTTGGTAATTCCCACCATCCATATAGGCCTGGTTGGTAATTCCCAACTGCCATTATACATCCTTTTGGAAATTCCCCATCATTCATATAAGCCTGGTTGGTAATTCCCAGCTGCCATTATACATCCTGTTGGTAATTCCCAACTGCCATTCTAGATTTGGTTGGGAATTCCCTGCCATCCATGTAGGGTTGGGAAATCACATCCACTTACAAAATATAACTTGAAGGTCCCAAGTGGCTGAGTTGCAGTCCCTGGTGGCACACTCCATGGCATTCATAGCTTATTTCCACAAGTTTGAATGTAAGAGAGCAATCAAGTATAACACATGCAAGAATGATGATTAAATTTGCCATCATAAATCTCGTGATTATTGAAACCGAGCTTTCTTTGGACTACAAGGGCGGACAGGAGAAGACACTAAATATCCCATATCAAAAACATCTAATTGTCCTGCACTTGAACCTCCATCTTCACCTATTTCATAGGACTTTAGCAAAGCCATGTCTTCTACTGTAGTGATCAGCTCCCCATCACTCTCCCAGGACTCAGCATCTGAATACATATCTTCATCCTCTGGCAATGATCCAGCCTCATGCTTACACTCTCCTTCATGCTGACCTTCCCCCATCCCCTCCTCATCCTCCCCATCCTCCATCCCTGTAATATTGTGCTGGTGTGGCTGGGCAGTGCCAGCTTGATGTCGAAAGCAGACAGCCCTCTTTATGTTGGCGGGTGTGGGTCCCCAAGATGAAGGCATGTCCCAAGCCCAAGATATATGACGAACTTTCCCTTCCAAGTCAAGGAAGAGTTGTGACAGATATGCCCTGTGACACTCCAAATGAAAGCGGAGATCATCATCTGGGGCCAATTGGGTCAACAACCAAGGAAACGGCAAAACAGACCCACTTACCAGCATCTGCCAATGATCGTTTGACAGCCAACCACTCAGCCATGAACCATTCCTGCAGTACGCAACGCTCCTGCATCAGTCTCCTTGCCTCCTCTTCACAGCGGTCTAACTCCAACACCAGGCGGATACCTTTCCAGACATGATTGTCAGCCAGCCATCTCGGAGGCTGAAGAGACTCATCTTCGAGCCCAACATCCTGCCAAATGTCATCATCCACGTCAAGCTTAAATATTTTGTCACGCTGAATGGGGAGTGGAGGGATAGCTGTTTGTGGCACCTTTTGAAGACATATCATGGCGCGGATATTGTTGCAAAGTTTGTTGTACGCGGTAACAAGTTTGAGGATAGCCGGTTCTCGCCTTTTAATTGAAGAATGAGTGTGTGTTTGCAGCCGTTGCTCTAGGAAATGAGACCACTATGAGTAGCAGTATGAGATTCAGAAGATCACAACTTACCAGCTGTAGTACTTCTGTATGACTGTTCGAGCCTCTCTAACTCAAATTTGCGGTGACAAAGCTGCTCTTGGATGCATGTCTTCAGTGCAAGAGCATTCATGCGTGCTTGAAGGTAATCGTCCCTGTGCAATTTGTCAAGGTTAGCATGCCCAACTACACCCAAGACCCTTTTCCGATGCTGAAGAGACTGAGCAGCCTTGTCAAGGGAAGCCTGAGCCTCCGCTAATCACATGTCATGGTCTACCACGTTGACATCTCTGTCCAAGGCCAGCTCGTCCTCCAGCTGTGCTACGCGGGCTCGATAGCTTTCCACCAGCTTTTCCAGAGTAAGGATCTTCTCAATTTCTTTGGCAGCCTTGTTCCCTGATCATTCTGAGTGGGCGGAATTCAGTAAAATGCTCAGGCTGCAAGAGCCTAACTTACTAGGCAGTGGTTGAGTTTGGTGGGCCACCTGTGCCACCCACTCCCGCTGAAGGGTGCCCAGATCCACATCCAGCTCCTCAAGAGCCTCTTCCATGGCCTCCTTCTTCTGCTGGTATAGCTCCCACTTCTTGGACAGCCAATGACCAAACCCCAAGAGTGATTTTTCATCAAGGTAGCGAACTTGGTTGTCAAGAACAAATAAACGTTGATGATACTGTAATTTGCCATTAGGCAAGATCACCAATAAACAAGCACAAAGACCCTTACCCCAGAGACTCAAAGGATGAGGATGAGGAATTTTAATGAGCTCCACAACCTTTCGCAGCCTTCACCATTGGACAGGCCAAAACTGGCACACTTCCGTGGGTGATATATGATCTGGCAAGGCCATTGATGACCATAGGCGTGGAAGACTGATATGGCGAACTTTATGCACGATAGAACGGCATTGTCCAGAAGTCCCCATTTTTGACAGCTGCGCTCCAACTGACAACCAATATCATACAGGAGACCAACTGTCATTTTGGGTGGGAGATGGTCGAAGAGATGCCAGATGAGTACGAGGGCGTAGTGCTGCTTTTCTCCTGCCAAGGTCATGTTGACGAGCCAGAGGACGCGGTCATGACGACAAAGCAAAGCCATCAGTCCAGTATCTGCAAAAAAGCAGGTACTTGCCTTCTGACGTTTCTCATCTGCAGCCAGAAAGGACTCCCCACAGCCGTCGAGGACAGATACTGGAACTCTCATGCCCTCCTCATACTCATCCGGGACCTCTTCATCGCTCAGTCCCTGGCCTTCTTTTCTCCCCAACAAAATCCTCCATCGCCTGAACATCGTGAACGGAAATGAAGATGGTGTCGGTAGGATTTGGGGGGTCTTCCACCACACTATTCCGAGGATTGTGTGTACGTTTCTGTGTGAAGCATGCATCGAGGCAGACAATACAATCCAGTCTGCTGGAGCTCAGTAGGGATACCACAAGGAAGTGGTTCACATACTTGTTGCTATGAGAGCCTCTGCTCCAATTTTCACCTCCGAAGCAAAGGGGACATCGGGAACATAGGTAGTCACTCGGTTTGGTTCTGTGATAAAAGTCATTTGGTATTAGTTCATCTCAATCTAAATCAGGAATGGTATACTGCTTGCCTGTCTCCCTGAGCACCTGCGCTGACCCGTAGCCTGGAGAGTGGGTTTAAGCCATCTGAGTTGTGGTCCGTAGCAATCATGGGGCGCAAAGGAGACGTTTGGGCTGTTTGAGCATTGTCCAAAGGCATAGAGTGGATAAAATGAGAGATATGGTTCCCAGCACATATGGTAAACACTGAGTACCAGTGATAAGTTTGGCTGAATCGTCAGCGAAGGCTGTCCTGTAATGATTCAGCCTTGAAGATTGAGATTATCTATTTTTTCTAACTCACCTTGGTCTTTAGTTTATAGCCTTGCCCATCCAAGAAACTCTCTAGAGCTTTGCACCACGCAGTTGTATTCAGAGTCATGTGTACAAAAAGCTTCTTGACGAGTTCAAGGACCCAGAGATCAACGGCGATTGATGGGGCCACCGGGGAGTAGGCAAACAACCCACGAGCGATGAGGGTGACGGGGGAGGGACAACATGTACAGCACTTGATAGTCACATCTTCCATCCCTGAATCAGACATCAGCAAAAATGAGGCAAAAAACATGAAAAATCACAAGAGGGACACTTACAGTCAAAGAGAATGCATGTTACCATTAGTGAACACTGCACGCAATTGTTTGTGCATGAAGGGCAGTCAGGATTTTCAGCTTGTATATTTTTCGGCGACCACAACTGTTCAGTGCACTGAAGATATGCAAGGTATGGTCTGATGAGGGCAGGAACAATATCCTGGGACCATCTACGCCACTGATTTTGTTTTTTTTGCAGCCCAGTAAGATGGCCGGAAACTGAGGTGACATCGCTGGGCATGTCCAGGGCATGGGTTGTCGCAGATGCACCATCATCACCGATGTCTGGTGGAGGGGGGGCTGAAACTTGAGATCTTGACCGATGCAACACATCAGGATCTTGAACTAACCGCTGGCGGCTGGGCAGAACAAATATAAGCAGGGGGGCAGGCATGAAGAGTTCGGGGGCTTTTTGGAGGCGTCGGTGGCGATGAATCATAGATGGCTCGACGATGAGGGTCTCTCTGGGCATGGTGCGAGGGGTAAGAGATAAGGGATTGGAAGTCGTCGGATAAGGATGTGTGGAAGAGCGTGTTGGAGTAGATGGGCTGGGATCTGGCGAGGAATCTAGGGAAGGAGCAGTTGCACCAGATTTTGAAGGTGATGCGGACGCTTGGCACCGTTGAAGACTTGGTCGTGAAAATGACATTACATCCACAAAGGATGCAGTCAATTCTGGGGATGCAAAGTCAAACCAGAAGGCCAGTTCCCGTGATCCACAGTCAACAGGAATGGTAGCAAGGAAGGAGTGTCTTGAGTAGTAATCAGTCGCCACAAAACACCAGCGAGGAAGCAGTGGGGCGCGATAAACTGTGAGGCAAAAGAGTCAGTCACAGGCATATGAGCTGTACCAAAGATTTTCTGAGTGATCTAGCTCAGCAAATTACGTAGCTAAGTGTGGCGGGGATTACTGTTGGGATGTCATTAAAAATGGTAATGAAAACATTCAGCAGTTACAATAGAAGTTTTCTACGTGAATGGAAACCTGTGAGGGACAATGGGCGGCCTACCAAAGTGACCGAAAAAAGTTTGCACGTAAAAGTCACAAGCACTATGGAAGGTTTCATGCGCAGCGTGGAAAATTGGATCATCGACTTGCATGAGTGGAGCACTCAGACGAGAAGGAGCATTGCCCCATGCAGAAAGGAGTTGGCGAAAATTCTCCACATAGGGTAAGGCATCCGCCCATGCCATAGCCCCAAGTCCCAGATCAGCAGGGTTGTTGGGTAATGTGTCCTCCCACATGAGTAAGCCTGAATTGCCAACAAAGATGCTGTGGAGAAGAGCACGGCGTTCAGCAAAGGACTCCACCCAAAGTTGCAATGCCATGATGTGGTCCAGGGCATAGAGTTCATAGCGAAAGTTGAGCTCATAGACCTCCCAGAGAATGCATTTTGCGAGGAGGATGGGGAGATCAGCGAGGCTGCCAACTGAGATCTCCATCCCACACCAAGAAACTGTGTTGCCACTTCTCCATCTGTGTGTCCTGACGATGGCATCTTCCCTGAAAAGCTTCTGAGCAGCTTGCCTATGTTTTGCAGCACGGGTGGCAGATGAATTTATGTCTGCTTGCCCCTCTTCTAGTGGGATGCTAATGAGGAAGTCCCGCCACATTTGGGGTGACGGAAATTGTGCGGGAGGGTCATGATCTACTTGGGACATCCAATGTGGACACGCAGCCAGCCAATTAGCGAGGAAGATCTTCTTCCACATAGGGCTATCAGAAGAAACTAGCACGGCGGGATCAGGGAAGCAGTAACCCCAGTCAACCAGCCCTGTATTGACTCTGGATGGATCCTTGTTCATGTAGTTCATCACGTCCTTCCAGAACAAAATCAGAGAGGGTATCTCTGGCAAGTCTGGGTCTAACCACTTGTTACGTCCGCTGTCTGTTGTAGGTAGGTTTGAAGTAGTACCCTTTTAAAACAAAAGTATACTATGCTACCTCTACGATTAACGATACGTCTACAATTCCTTCCCTATTCGTATGGCTAATAGCGTAGTTGTTCTTGAGAGGAGGTAATCTTATGATATCTATTCTACTAGTAAGGTTAGCCTAATGAACTCTGGTTAGACAACTTCTGATGCTAGTAGCCTTGGGCTACTGCTTTAAA